>CM072531.1:21124455-21324030 GCA_036898165.1 Silybum marianum | reverse complement strand
TTGGCTTTACCGCACAACGTTGTACGTTCCTATCATATTGGCTTGGCACTACCAGCGGTTTCATGCCGTGCCCGTTTGCCGTTTTCTAGCATCATAATGACCTCCTGGCACGTTGGCAGTCTTGATACATGCCTTGGCTTACTTGCTTGCACGACGTTGCACGTTCCTAGCACGTTGGCCTATGCCTTGGGTTGGCCTCCTAGCACGTTAATCTTGGTCTTGGCCTCCTTTAACACGTTGCACGTTCCTATTTATCTTGGCTTGGCCTCCTTGCACGTTGCCTTGTGACATGTTTGTCCGTTCCTGGGAAGCCCATTGGCTTAGCCTCTGTACGTACATTGCCTTGGTCTTGGTCATAGGTCCTAGCATCATGGGTTGGCCTCCTGACACGTTGCCTTGGTCTTGGCACATGCCAGCAAGCATCAGCACGACATTGCCACGTGCGGCCGCATATTTGCTTGACTCCCATGCATGTTGCCTTAATCTTGGCCTATGCCTTGATGGCCGTAGCATCGTTGCATGGCTTCCTAGCATATTGGCTTGGCCTCCCCAGCACGTTGCCTTGGTCTTGGCCAATGCAGCAGCTTGCCACCCTTACGGTGCCCCGCGTTAGAGTATGTCGGTTTCGCTCCCCCAGCATGTTGCCTTGGTCTTGGTTGCCCGTTAACATCATGTTGGCTTGTCCTCCTGGCTCGTTGCCTTGGTACTTGGTTGTCAAGTCCCGAAGCATCATGGCTTGGCCTCCCCAGCACGTTGCCTTGGTCTTGGCCTATGCCTTGGCTTGCCCGCCCCGACGTTGCACGTTCCTAACGCCATGGCTCGACCTCTTTAGCATGTTGTCTTGGTCTTGGCCTATGCCATGACACCTTCCTTGCACGACGTTGCACGTTCTAAGCATATTGTCTTGGCCTCCTAGCACGTTTGCCAATGGTCTTGGTTGCCCGTTTCTAGCATATTGGCTTGGCCTCCTAGCTCGTTGCCTTTAGCTTGGTTGTCAGTTAAGCAGCATAACTGCCTTGTCCTCCAAGCCGAGTTGCCTTGCTCTTGGCTTTATACCTTTGTCGCCCTTGATATTTTCTGTCCCTGGCATGTGGCTTGGCGTCCCCAGCACGTTGCCTTGGTCTTGGCCTATGCGCTTGGCTTGCGGCCACCAGCGTTGCAAGCTCTTGGCATATTGGCTTGACATCTAATAACGTTGCCTTGCTGTTCTTGGTTCATAGTTCCTGGTATCATATCTTGGCCTCCTGTGGGTACGTAGCCTTGGTTTTTGGCCTATCCGCCGTAGCCTCTTTATGCGTTGCCTTGGTTTTGGCCTTCTAGCGTTACCTTGGTCTTGGTTACTTGCTCCTAGCATATTGGATTGGCCTCCTGGCTACGTTGCCTTTGTTTTTGTTCATCGTGGATAGCATATTGCCTTGCGCCTTCAAACAGATTGCCTTGGTTGCGTAGCGACGTTGCCCGTTCCTAACATAATGGCTTGGTCTCTTTACCACGTTGCCTTGGTCTTGGTTTTCCCTTTCCTAGCGTCGTAAGCAGCCTCTTTGCACATTGTCTTGGTCTTGGCCTATGCCTTGGCTTCCCCTTGAGCGCCTTCGCACATACACCGGCGTATACCGACTTTGCTTCTTAGCACATGGCTTGTCCCCGTAGCACATTGCCTTGGTCTTGGCCTACTGCCTTGGCTTGCCCGAGCAGCGTTTATCGTGCAGCATACTGACCCAGCTACCTAGCAAGTTGCCGCCTGGTCTTGTTGCGTAGTTCGCTAGCCAATTGGCTTATCATACTGGCTACGTTCCATTGGTCTTGGTTGTCGGTCCTAGCATATTACCTTGTAGCCTCCTGGCGAGGTTGCGCATTGGTCAGCGGCCTACGTATTGCGGTAAACCGCGCAGCGTTGCGCGTTCCTAGCGTCATGGCGCGCAAGGCGTCACGGCGCGTTGCAGCAGCTTGGCCTGAAAGCTTTGGCTTTCTTGGCGGCACCAGCGTTCAATAGATTTCTATCATATTGGCTTGGCCTGCTAAGCGAGTTTCCTTGGTCTTGGTTACCGTTTTACCAGCATCATGACTTGACCTCCCTGGCAAATTTGCCTTGGTCTTGGTCTATGCCTTGGCTTGCCCATACGACGTTACTGCGTTCCTAACACGATGACTGTCTGCCTTGGGTTGGCCTCCTAATGATTGTCTTTGATGCTGGCATACAAGCACGTTACACGTTCCTAGCATACTTGGCTTGGCCTCTGTGGGCACGTTGCCTTAGTCTTGTTTACGACCGTTAAGACCTTTGGCTTAACCTCCTGGCACGTACTTGCCAGTGGTCACGGTTGCTAGGTCCCTGGCATGTGACAGCCTCTGGCTGCGTTACCTTGGTCTTGGCTTATGTACCTTAGCTTGTCCATGCGACATTACCGCACGTTCCTAACATATTTCCTTGAAAGCCTCAAAATGCATGTTGCCCCTTAATCTTGACCTATCCCCTTGGTCGTGCATTTATCGTTGCATGTTCCTAGCATATTGGCTTGGCCTCCTAGTACGTTGCCTTGGTCTTGGCCAATGCCTTGGCTTGCCACCTCCCTACGGTGCGCGTTAAAGTGTGCTCGGTTTTGGCCTCCTGGCATGTTGCCTTGGTCTTGGTTGTAGTTCCTAGCATATTGGCTTGTCCTCCCTGGCTCGTTGCATGAGAGTCTTGGTTGTCCGGTCAAAGCATCGTAAGCAACCTCCTAGCACGTTGCCTTAGTGTTGGCCTATGCCTTGGCTTGCCCGCCAACGACGTTGCACGTTCCTAGCATATTAGCTTGGTGACCTCCTAGCATGTTGTCTTGATCTTGGCCTATGCCACTTGTCCTCTTACGGCGTTGCACGTTCCTAGCATATTGTCTTGGCCTCCCCAGCACGTTGCCTTGGTCTTGGTTACTGAGTTTCTAGCATATTGGCTTGGCCTCCTAGCTCGTTGCCTTTGACTTGGTTATGGATTCATAGCTTATTGCCTTGTCCTCCAAGCAGGTTGCCTTGCTCTTGGCTATGCCTTTGTAAACCGCACTTTTGATGTTACTTTGTTCCCTAGCATCATGGCTTGGCGTCCCTGCACGTTGCCTTGGTCTTGGCCTATGCCTTGGCTTACCCGGCACAACGTTACCAGCTCTTAGCATAACCAAACTTGGCCTCTAAGCACGTTGCCTTGTTCTTGGTTGCCCGTTCCTAGTATGTATCTTGGCCTCACAGCACGTTGCCTTGGTTTTTGGCCTATCCGCAGCCTCCACCCCAGCACGTTGCCTTGGTTTTTGACCTTCTAGCACTGCCCTTGGTCTTGGTTGCCCGCTCCTAGCATATTGGATTGGCCTCTTTGAGTCGTTGCCTTTGTTTTTGTTGTGCGTGGATAGCATATTGCCTTGCCATGAGCAGGGTGCCTTGGTTGCCCTTGCACGACGTTACCCGTTCCTAGCAGCATGGCTTGGTCTCTTACCACGTTGCCTTGGTCTTGGTTTCCCTTTCCTAACATCATGGCTTGGCCTCTTCAGCACATTGTCTTGGTCTTGGCCTATGCCTTGGCTTCCACATGGGCTTATCTAGCACATGCACGGCATATCGGCTTTAGCTATAAACACATGGCTTGTCCCTTTAGCACATTACCTTGGTCTTGGCCTATGCCTTATGTGGCTTGCCCGAACGAGCAGTGCCATGTGCCGCCGCCAGGCAGCTTCCTAGCAAGTTGCCTTGGTCTTGTTTGTCTAGTTCCTAGCATATTGGCTTATCCTCCTAGCTCGTTCCCTTAGTCTTGGTTGTACGGTCCTAGCATATTGCCTTGGCCTCCTAGCCGGAGTTGCCTTGGTCTTGGCTGTCTCTGCTGTAGTCGCCGCCACCGGCGTTGCCCGTTCCTAGCATCATGGCTCGGCGTCTGACGGCACGTTACCTTGCTCTTGGCCTAAGCCTTGGCTTTACCGCGCAACGTTATGCGTTCCTATCATATTGGCTTGGCCTCCCAAGCGGAGTTTCCCTTGGTCTTGGTTACCCGTTTCTACCATCATGGCTGCATGACCTCCTAGCACGTTGCCTTGGTCTTGGTCTATGCCTTGGGCTGCTGCCCGCGCGACGTTTCACGTTCCTAGCACATTGGCCTACTTGCCTTGGGTTCGCGCGCCTCACAACGTTGTCTTGGTCTTGGCCTCTAGCACGTTACGCGTTCCTAGCATCTTGGCTTGGCCTCCCAGCACGTTACCTTGGTCTTGCGTAAAGTTCCTAGAATATTGGCTTAGCCTCCTAGCACATTGCCTTGGTCTTGGTTGTCCGGTCCTAGCATCTTGGCTTGGCACCTTTAACACGTTGCACTTGATCTTTGGCACATGCACTTGGCTTGTCCGCTGCCCATGACATTGCACGTTCCTAGCATATTTCCTTGGCCTCCCGTGCATGTTGCCTTAATCTTGGCCTATGCCTTGGTGGCAGCGTAGCATCGTTGCATGTTCCTAGCATATTGGCTTGGCCTCCTTACGTTGCCTTGGTCTTGGCTTGTGCCTTAAACTTGCCCTCCTCTACGATTACGTTGCGTTAAGTATATCGGTTTGGCCTCCTAGCATGTTGCCTTGGTCTTGGTTGCCCGTTCCTAGCATATTGGCTTGTCCTCTTTGGCTAGATTGCCTTGGTGGCGGATTTGTCTAGGTCCAAGCATCTTGGCTTGGCCTCCTGGCAATTAACTTGGTCTTGGCCTATGCCTTGGCTTGCACGCACGACGTTAGCGGCGTTTCTAGCGTATTGGCCTAGAGCTACCTTGGCGTTCTTGGTCTTGGCACATGCCACTTGTCCTCCTTGCACGACGTTGCACGTTCCTAGCATATTGTATGTCTTGGCCTCCTAGTACGTTACCTTCGTCTTGTTTGTCCGTTCCTAGTATCTTAGTTTGTCCTCTTCGCCACGTTGCCTTGATCTTGGTTGTCCGGTCCTAGCATCTTAGTTTGGCCTCCTAACCCATGTTGCCTTGAGTCACGGCTTATGTCACTGCAGCTTGCCCGCATGATGTTGTAAGTTCTAAGCGTATTGGCTTGGCCTACTAGAACGTTGTCTTGGTGTACCATATGCCCTTGTCCTCGCCACGACGTGATTTCCACGTTCACGGCATATTGGCTTGGCCTCCTATGCACGTTGCCTTGGTTTTGTTTGTCTAGTTCCTAGAATCTTGTGACTTGACACTCCTAACACGTTGCCTTTGCTGTCGCAGCTTACCCTTGGCTTACACCGCACGACGTTATACGTTCCTAGCATATTAGTTTAGCCTCTTAGCGAGTTATGATGCTGGTTTTCTGTTTCTAGCATCGTAACTTGGCTTAAGCGCCATTGCCTTGGTTTTTGGCCTATGCCTTGACACTTGCCCGCACGATGTTGCCCACGTTCCAAGCATATACATTTGGCCCTCCCCCAGCACGTTGCCTTGGTCTTGGTTTCTCGTTCACAGCATATTGGCTTGGCCTCGTAGCTCCTTGCCTTTATGTTTGACGTAGTTCATAGTGTATTGCATACTCCAAGCGAGTTGCCTTAGTGCTTGCTTATGCCTCGGTCGCCGTCTGACGATGCCCGTTCCTAGCATCATAGCTTGGCGTCCTAGCACGTTGCCTTGGTTTTGGCCTGTGCATAAGCACCGGCATTGTAAATTTAAAGCTCCTAGCATATTGGCTTGGCCTCCTGCCATGTTGCCTTGGTCTTGGTTTTCCGTTCTCTAGCATCAAGGCTTGGCATCTATTTTATTTCCTTGGTAAATGGCCTATGCCTTGGCAACTGCTCGCATACTGACGTTACACGTTCTGTCATATCGGCTTTGGCTTCCTTTATGCACATGGCTTGGCCTCTAGCAACATTGCGCTTGGTCTTAGCCTATGCTTTTGGCTTGCTGCAGGAAACGACGTTGCATATTTCATAGCATATCAGCTTTGCCACCCTATTACGTTGCATTGATGTCTTGTACCACATTGATCCGTTCCTAGCATAATTGGCTAAGCACTCACAGCACGTTTGTGCCTTTGGTCTTGGTTTTCGGTCCCTAGCTTTATCATGGCTTAGCCTCCCTAGCACGTTGCCTTGGTCTGTGGTCTATGCCTTGGCTTACCGCCGCCATGACGTTACACGTTACTAACATATTATCAGCTACTGCCTTGGGTTGGCACTCCTAGCACATTGTCTTGGTCTTGCAGCACTCTGTCTTGGCACGTTGCACGTTCTAGCATATTAGCTTGGCCTCTAGCACGTTACCTTGTTCTTGTTTGTATCCGTTCCTAGAATATTGGCTTAGCCTCTAGCACATTGCCTTGGTATTTTGGTTGTCCGGAATATTAACCGCATCATGGTTTGGCCTACTCTAACTGCGTTACGTTGGTCTTGGCTTTATGCCTTGGCCACGTGTCCGCATGCCGACATTACTGCCGTTCACGGCATATTTCCTTGGCCTCTCACGTGCCATGTTGCCTTAATCTTGGCCTATTCCTTAGTCGGTAAACCCGCACACTTCGTTGCATGTTCCACCAGCATATTCAAGCTTGGCCTCCTAGCACGTTGGCAAATGCCTTGGCTTGCCCTCCCTACGGTGCACGTTCCCGAAATTATATCGGTTTGGCCTCCTAGCATGTTGCCTTGGTCTTGGTTGCCACGTTCTAGCATATTGAAAAACGCTTGTCCTCTTTAGCTTCGTTGCCCAGTGGTCTTGGTTGTCGGGTCCCGGCATCATAGCTTAGCCTCCTAGCACGTTGCCTTGGTCTTGGCCTATGCCTTTGGCTTGCCATACTGACGTTGCAGTGCGTTCCTGTTACGCATATTGGCTCGGCCTCTAGCACGATTGTCTTGAAGCAGCTTGGCCTATGCTGCCTTGTCCTCCTGCGCTTTGACGTTGCACGTTCCTAGCATATTGTCTTGGCACTCCTAGCATGTTGCCTTGGTCTTGTTTTGTCCGTTCCTAGTATATTGGCTTAGTCCTCCTAGCCAACGTTGCCCTTCGAGTCTTGGTTGTCCAGGTCCTAGCATCATGGCTTGCAGCAGCTCCTCGCCTGTATTGCCTTGGTCTGAGTCTATGCTGCTTGGCTTGCACCGCCACCGATGTTGCACGTTCACAGCGTATTGGCTTGGCCTCCTAGAACGTTGTCTTGGTCTTGGCATATGCCCTTGTCCTGCGCACGGCAGGTTGAATGTTTCTAGCATATCGAAGCTTTGCCTCCTATGCACGTTGCCCTTGGTCTTGTACTTGTCCGTTCCTAACGTTATTGGCTTAGCCTCTGGCACGTTGCCTTGAGGTCTTGAGTTGTCGGTCCTAGCATCATGGCTTGGCCTCCTAGCACGCCGCCTTGGTCTCGGTCTGTGCCTTGGCTTGCCCGCACGATGTTGCACGTTCCTAGCGTATTGGCTTGGCCTCCTAGAACGTTGTCTTGGTCTTGGCATATGCCCTTGTCCTCCGCACGACGTTGAATGTTTCTAGCATATCGGCTTTGCCTCCTAGCACGTTGCCTTGGTCTTGTCTGTCCGTTCCTAACGTACTGGCTTAGCCTCTAGCACGTTGCCTTGGTCTTGGTTGTCCGGTCCTAGCATCATGGCTTGGCCTCCTAGCACGTTGCCTTGGTCTTGGCCAATGCCTTGGCTTGCCCTCCCTACGGTGCACGTTCAGTATATCGGTTTGGCCTCCTAGCATGTTGGCTTCGTTTTGGTTGCCCGTTCCTAGCATATTGGCTTGTCCTCCTAGCTCGTTGCCTTGGTCTTGGTTGTCGGTCCAAGCATCATTGGCTTCGCCTCCTAGCACGTTGCCTTGTCCTTGGCCTATGCCTTGGCTTGCCTTCGCACGGCGTTGCACGTTCCTAGCATATTGGCTCGGCCTCCTAGCACGTTGTCTTGGTCTTGGCCTATGCCCTTGTCCTCCGCACGACGTTGCACGTTCCTAGCATATTGTCTTGGCCTCCTAGCACGTTGCCTTAGTCTTGTTTGTCCGTTCCTAGTATATTGGCTTGTCTAGCACGTTGCCTTGGTCTTGGTTGTCCGGTCCTAGCATCATAGCTTGGCCTCTAGCACGCTTGCCTTGGTCTTGGCCTATGCCTTCGCTTGCCCGCTGCGATGTTGCACGTTCCTAGCGTATTGGCTTGGCCTCCTAGAATGTTGTCTTGGTCTTGGCATATGCCCTTGTCCTTCGCACGACGTTGCATGTTCCTAGATATTGGCTTGGCCTCCTAGCACGTTGCCTTGGTCTTGTTTGTCCGTTCCTAGAATATTGGCTTAGTCTCCTAGCACGTTGCCTTGGTCTTGGTTGTCCGGTCCTAGCATCATGGCTTGGCCTCCTAGCACGTTGCCTTGGTCTTGGCCTATGCCTTGGCTGCTCGGGGCACGCAGTTGCAAGCTCCTAGGATATTCGCTTGGCCTCTACCATGTTGCCTTGGTCTTGGTTTCCCGTTCCTAGCATCATGGCTTGGCCTCCTAGCACATTGCCTTGGTCCTTAGCCTATGCCTTGGCACCGCCCGCACGACGTTGCACGTTCCTGTCATATCGGCTTTGCTTCCTAGCACATGGCTTGGCCTCCTAGAACATTGCCTTGGTCTTGGCCTATGCTTTGGCTTGCCCGAACGACGTTGCATATTTCTAGCATATCGGCTTTACCACCCCAGTACGTTGCCTTGGTCTTGTTTGTTCGTTCCTAGAATATTGGCTTAGCCTCCTAGCACATTGCCTTGGTCTTGGTTGTCCGGTCTTAGCATCATGGCTTGGCCTCCTAACACGTTACGTTGGTCTTGGCCTATGCCTTGGCTTGTCCGCACGACATTGCACGTTCCTGGCATATTTCCTTGGCCTCCATGCATGTTGCCTTAATCTTGGCCTATTCCTTGGTCGCCCGCACATCGTTGCATGTTCCTAGCATATTGGCTTGGCCTCCTAGCACGTTGGCCAATGCCTTGGCTTGCCCTCCCTACGGTGCACGTTCCGAGTATATCAGTTTGGCCTCCTAGCATGTTGCCTTGGTCTTGGTTGCCCGTTCCTAGCATATTGGCTTGTCCTCCTAGCTCGTTGCCTTGGTCTTGGTTGTCGGTCCAAGCATCATGGCTTGGCCTCCTAGCACGTTGCCTTGGTCTTGGCCTATGCCTTGGCTTGCCCGCACGACGTTGCACGTTCCTAGCATATTGGCTCGGCCTCCTAGCACGTTGTCTTGGGCTTGGCCTATGCCCTTGTCCTCCGCACGACGTTGCACGTTCCTAGCATATTGTCTTGGCCTCCTAGCATGTTGCCTTGGTCTTGTTTGTCCGTTCCTAGTATATTGGCTTGTCCTCCTAGCACGTTGCCTTGGTCTTGTTTGTCCGTTCCTAGCATCATGGCTTGGCCTCCTAGTACGTGTGCCTTGGTCACTGGTCTATGCCTTGGCTTGCCCGCGCGATGTTGCACGTTCCTAGCGTATTGGCTTGGCACTCCTAGAACGTTGTCTTGGTCTTGGCATATGCCCTTGTCCTCCCACGACGTTGAATGTTTCTAGCATATCGGCTTTGCCTCCTAGCACGTTGCCTTGGTCTTGTCTCCCGTTCCTAACGTATTGGCTTGGCCTCCTAGCACGTTGCCTTGGTCTTGGTTGTCCGGTCCTAGCATCATGGCTTGGCCTCCTAGCACGTTGCCTTGGTCTTGGCCAATGCCTTGGCTTGCCCTCCTACGGTGCACGTTCCGAGTATATCGGTTTGGCCTCCTAGCATGTGGCCTTGGTCTTGGTTGCCCGTTCCTAGCATATTGGCTTGTCCTCCTAGCTCGTTGCCTTGGTCTTGGTCGTCCGGTCCAAGCATCATGGCTTGGCCTCTAACACGTTGCCTTGGTCTTGGCCTATGCCTTGGCTTGCCCGCACGGCGTTGCACGTTCCTAGCATATTGGCTCGGCCTCCTAGCACGTTGTCTTGGTCTTGGCCTATGCCACTTGTCCTCCGCACGACGTTGCACGTTCCTAGTATATTGTCTTGGCCTCCTAGCACGTTGCCTTGGTCTTGTTTGTCCGTTCCTGGTATATTGGCTTGTCCTCCTAGCACGTTGCCTTGGTCTTGGTTGTCCGGTCCTAGCATCATGGCTTGGCCTCCTAGCACATTGCCTTGGTCCTAGCCTATGCCTTGGCCTGCCCGCACGATGTTGCACGTTCCTAGCATATTGGCTTGGCCTCCTAGAATGTTGTCTTGGTCTTGGCATATGCCCTTGTCCTTCGCACGACGTTGCACGTTCCTAGATATTGGCTTGGCCTCCTAGCACGTTGCCTTGGTCTTGTTTGTCCGTTCCTAGAATATTGGCTTAGTCTCCTAGCACGTTGCCTTGATACGGTTGTCACGGTCCTAGCATCATGGCTTGGCCTCCTAGCACGTTGCCTTGGTCTTGGCAGCTATGCCTTGGTCTGCCGGCACTTGAAGTTGCAAGCTCCTAGGATATTCGCTTGGCCTCCTACCATGTTGCCTTGGTCTTGGTTTCTAGTTCCTAGCATCATGGCTTGGCCTCCTAGCACGTTGCCTTGGTCCTGGCCTATGCCTTGGCCTGCCCGCACGACGTTGCACGTTCCTGTCATATCGGCTTTGCTTCCTAGCACATGGCTTGGCCTCCTAGAACATTGCCTTGGTCTTGGCCTATGGTTTGGCTTGCCCGAACGACGTTGCATATTTCTAGCATATCGGCTTGGCCACCCTAGCACGTTGCCTTGGTCTTCTTTGTCCGTTCCTAGCATATTGGCTTAGCCTCCTAGCATGTTGCCTTTGTCTTGGCCTATGCCTTGGCTTGCCCGCACGACGATGCACGTTCCTTGAGCATATTGGCCTATGCCTTGGGTTGGGCTTCTAGCACATTGTCTTGGTCTTGGCCTCCTAGCACGTTGCACGTTCCTAGCATATTGGCTTGGCCTCCTAGCACGTTGCCTTGGTCTTGTTTGTCCGTTCCTAGAATATTGGCTTAGCCTCCTAGCACATTGCGTTGGTCTTGGTTGTCGGTCCTAGCATCATGGCTTGGCCTCCAACACGTTGCCTTGGTCTTGGCCTATGCCTTGGCTTGTCCGCACGACATTGCACGTTCCTAGCATATTTCCTTGGCCTCCATGCGTGTTGCCTTAATCTTGGCCTATGCCTTGGTCGCCCGCACATCGTTGCATGTTCCTAGCATATTGGCTTGGCCTCCTAGCACGTTGCCTTGGTCTTAGCCAATGCCTTGGCTAGCCCTCCCTACGGTGCACGTTCCGAGTATATCAGTTTGGCCTCCTAGCATGTTGCCTTGGTCTTGGTTGCCCGTTCCTTGCATATTGGGTTGTCCTCTTAGCTCATTGCCTTGGTCTTGGTTGTCGGTCCAAGCATCATGGCTTGGCCTCCTAGCACGCTGCCTTGGTCCTGGCCTATGCCTTGGCTTGCCCGCACGATGTTGCACGTTCCTAGCGTATTGGCTTGGCCTCCTAGAACGTTGTCTTGGTCTTGGCATATGCCCTTGTCCTCTGCACGACGTTGCACGTTCCTAGCATATTGGCTTGGCCTCTCTAGCATTGCCTTGGTCTTGTTTGTCTGTTCCTAGAATATAGGCTTAGCCTCCTAGCACATTGCCTGGGTCTTGGTTGTCCGGTCCTAGCATCATGGCTTGGCCATCTAGCACGTTGCCTTGGTCTTGGCCTATGCCTTGGCTTGCTCACACGAAGTTGCACCCTCCTAGCATATTTACTTGGCCACCATGCATGTTGCCTTAATCTTGGCCTATGCCTTGGTCGCCCGCACGACGTTGCACCTTC
This sequence comes from Silybum marianum, assembly GCA_036898165.1. NCBI lineage: Eukaryota > Viridiplantae > Streptophyta > Magnoliopsida > Asterales > Asteraceae > Silybum > Silybum marianum. Next base: position 21,312,305 of record CM072531.1, on the reverse strand, counting down.
CTAGCATATTGGCTTGGCCTCCTAGCACGTTGCCTTGGTCTTGGCCAATGCCCTGGCTTGCCCTCCCTACGGTGCACGTTCCGAGTATATCGGTTTGGCCTCCAAGCATGTTGCCTTGGTCGTGGTTGCCCGTTCCTAGCATATTGGCTTGTCTTCCTAGCTCGTTACCTTTGTCTTGGTTGTCCATTCCTGGCATAATGCCTTGGCTTCCTAGCAGGTTGCCTTGGTCTTAGTCTATGCCTTGGCTTGCCCGCACGGCGTTGCACTTTCCGAGTATATTGGTTTGTTATCCTAGCACGTTGCCCAGTCGGGTCTTGGTTGCTGTTCCTAGCATATTGGTTTGGCCTCCTGAGTCATTGCCTTTGTCATGGTTGTCCGTTCCTAGCATATTGCCTTGTCCTCCTAGTGCCTTGGTCTTGGCCTATGCCTTGGTCATCCGCACAAAATTACCGTTTCTAGCATCATGGCTAGGCGTCCTGACACGTTTCCTTGCTCTTGGCCTATGCCTTGGCTTGCTAGCATATTGGCTTGGCCTCCTACCACGTTGCCTTGGTCTTGGTTTCCCGTTCCTAGCATCATGGCTTGGTATTAGCCTATCTCTTGGCTTAAACGCACGACGTTGCACGTTCCTGGCATATCGGCTTTGCTTCCTAGCACATGGCTTGGTCCCCCTAGCACAGTGCCTTGGTCTTGGCCTTTGCCTTGGCTTGCCCGAACGATGTTGCATGTTTCTAGTATATCGGCTTTGCCTCCTAGCACGTTGCCTTGGTCTTGTCTGTACGTTCCTAGCGTATTGGCTTAGCCTCCTAGCATGTTGCCTTGGTCTTGGTTGTCCGGTCCTAGCATAATGGCTTGGCCTCCTAGCACGTTGCCTTGGTCTTGGTAGCGTGCCTTGGCTTGCCGCACGGCGTTGCACGTTCCTAGCATATTGACCTATGCCTTGGGTTGGCCTCCTAGCATGCTGTCTTGGTCTTGGCCTCCTAGCACGTTGCACGTTCCAAGCATATTGGCTTGGCCTCCTAGCACGTTAACTTGGTCTTGGCCTATGCCTTGGCATGTCCGCACGACATTGCACGTTCCTAGCATATTTCCTTGGCCTCCATACATGTTGCCCTAATCTTGGCCTATGCCTTGGTCGCCCGCACATCGTTGCACGTTCCTAGCATATTGGCTTGGCCTCCTAGCACGTTGCCTTGGTCTTGGCCAATGCCTTGGCTTGCCCTCCCTACGGTGCACGTTTCGAGTAGATTTGGCCTCCAAGCATGTTGCCTTGGTCTTGGTTGCCCGTTCCTAGCATATTGGCATGTCCTCCTAGCTCGTTGCCTTGGTCTTGGTTGTCCGGTCCAAGCATCATGGCTTGGCCTCCTAGCACGTTAACTTGGTCTTGGCCTATGACTTGGCTTGCCGGCACGTGGTTGCACGTTCCTAGCGTATTGGCTCGGCCTACTAGCACGTTGTCTTGGTCTTGGCCTATACCCTTGTCCTCCGCACGACGTTGCACGTTCCTAGCATATTGTCTTGGCCTCCTAGCACGTTGCCTTGGTCTTGTTTGTCCGTTCCTAGTATATTGGCTTGTCCTCCTAGCATGTTGCCTTGGTCTTGGTTGTCCGGTCCTAGCATCATGGCTTGGCCTCCTAGCACGCTGCCTTGGTCCTGGCCTATGCCCTGGCTTGCCCGCACGATGTTGCACGTTCCTAGCGTATTGGCTTGGCCTCCTAGAACGTTGTCTTGGTCTTGGCATATGCCCTTGTCCTCCGCACGACGTTGCACGTTCCTAGCATATTGGCTTGGCCTCCTAGCACGTTGCCTTGGTCTTGTTTGTCCGTTCCTAGAATATTGGCTTAGCCTCCTAGCACGTTGCCTTGGTCTTGGTTGTCCGGTCCTAGCATCATGGCTAGGCGTCCAAACACGTTGCCTTGCTCTTGGCTAAGCCTTGGCTAACCCGCACGACGTTGTATGTTCCTAGCATATTGGCTTCGCCTCTTAGCAGGTTGCCTTGGTCTTGGTTACTGTTTCTAGCATCATAGCTTGGCTTCCTAGCACGTTGCCTTGGTTTTGTCCTATGCCTTGGCTTGCTCGCACGATGTTGCACGTTCCGAGCATATCTGTTTGGCCTCCTAGCACGTTGCCTTGGTCTTGGTTTCCCGTTCCTAGCATATTGGCTTGGCCTCCTAGCTCGTTGCCTTTGTCTTTGTTGTCCGTTCATAGCGTATTGCCTCGCCCTCCAAGCAGGTTGCCTTGGTCTTGCCTATGCCTCGGTCGCCCGCACGGCGTTCCCCGTTCCTAGCATCATGGCTTGGCGTCCTAGCACGTTGCCTTGGTTTTGGCCTATGCCTTGGCTTGCCAGCACGATGTTGCAAGCTCCTAGCATATTGGCTTGGCCTCCTACCGTGTTGCCTTGGTCTTGGTTTCCCGTTCCGAGCATCATGGCTTGGCCTCCTAGCACATTGCCTTGGTCTTGGCCTATGCCTTGGCACCGCCCGCACGATGTTGCACGTTCCTGTCATATCGGCTTTGCTTCCTAGCACATGGCTTAGCCTCCTAGCACATTGCCTTGGCCTTGGCCTATGCTTTGGCTTGCCCGAACGACGTTGCATATTTCTAGCATATCGGCTTTGCCACCCTAGCACGTTGCCTTGGTCTTGTTTGTCCGTTCCTAGCATATTGGCTTATCCTTCTAGCACGTTCCCTTGGTCTTGGTTTTCGGTCCTAGCATCATGGCTTGGCCTCCTAGCACGTTGCCTTGGTCTTGGTCTATGCCTTGGCTTGCCCGCACGACGTTGCACGTTCCTAGCATATTGGCCTATGCCTTGGCTTGGCCTCCTAGCACGTTGTCTTGGTCTTCGCCTATACCCTTATCCTCCGCACGACGTTGCACGTTCCTAGCATATTGGCTTGGCCTCCTAGCACGTTGCCTTGGTCTTGTTTGTCCATTCCTAGTATATTGGCTTGTCCTCCTAGCACGTTGCCATGGTCTTGGTTGTCCGGTCCTAGCATCATGGCTTGGCCTCCTAGCACGCGCCTTGGTCACGGCCTATGCCACCTGCGGCTTGCCTCGCACGATGTTGCACGTTCCTAGCGTATTGGCGTGGCCTCCTAGAACGTTGTCTTGGTCTTGGCATATGCCCTTGTCCTCCACACGGCGTTGCACGTTCCTAGCATATTGGCTTGGCCTCCTAGAACGTTGCCTTGGTCTTGTTTGTCCGTTCCTAGAATATTGGCTTAGCCTCCTAGCACGTTGCCTTGGTCTTGGTTGCCGGTCCTAGCATCATGGCTAGCGTCCTAACACGTTGCCTTGCTCTTGGCTAAGCCTTGGCTAACCCGCACGATGTTGTACGTTCCTAGCATATTGGCTTCGCCTCTTAGCAGGTTGCCTTGGTCTTGGTTACCTGTTTTTAGCATCATAGCTTGGCTTCCTAGAACGTTGCCTTGGTTTTGTCCTATGCCTTGGCTTGCTCGCACGATGTTGCACGTTCCGAGCATATCTGTTTGGCCTCCTAGCACGTTGCCTTGGTCTTGGTTTCCCGTTCCTAGCATATTGGCTTGGCCTCCTAGCTCGTTGCCTTTGTCTTTGTTGTCCGTTCATAGCGTATTGCCTCGCCCTCCAAGCAGGTTGCCTTGGTCTTGCTTATGCCTCGGCCGCCCGAGCGTATTGCCTAGTATAGTGGCTTGTCCTCCTAGCACGTTGCCTTGGTCTTGGTTGTCCGGTCCTAGCATCATGGCTTGGCCTCCTAGCATGTTGCCTTGGTCTTGGCCTATGCCTTGGCTTGGCCTCCAAGCATATTTACTTGGCCACCATGCATGTTGCCTTAATCTTGGCCTATGCCTTGGTCGCCCGCACGACGTTGCACCTACCTAGCATATTGGCTTGGACTCCAAGCACGTTGCCTTGGTCCTAGCCAATGCCCTGGGTTGCCCTCCCTACGGTGCACGTTCCGAGTATATCGTTTTGGCCTCCAAGCATGTTGCCTTGGTCGTGGTTGCCCGTTCCTAGCATATTGGCTTGGCCTCCTAGGTCGTTGCCTTTGTCATGGTTGTCCGTTCCTAGCATATTGCCTTGTCCTCCTAGCAGGTTGCCTTGGTCTTGGCATATGCCTTGGTCACCCGCACGACATTTCCCAATTCTAGCATCATGGCTAGGCGTCCTGACACGTTTCCTTGCTCTTGGCCTATGCCTTGGCTTGCCAGCACGACGTTGCAAGCTCCTAGCATATTGGCTTGGCCTCCTACCACGTTGCCTTGGTCTTGGTTTCCGTCCCTAGCATCATGGCTTGGCCTCCTAGCACATTGCCTTGGTATTGGCCTATGCCTTGGCTTACACGCACGACGTTGCACGTTCCTGGCATATCGGCTTTGCTTCCTAGCACATGGCTTGGCCCCTAGCACAGTGCCTTGGTCTTGGCCTATGCCTTGGCTTGCCCGAACGACGTTGCATGTTTCTAGCATATCGGCTTTGCCTCCTAGCACGTTGCCTTGGTCTTGGATGCCTGTTCCTAGCATATTGGCTTGGCCTCCTAGCACGCCGCCTTGGTCTTGGTTGTCCATTCCTCGCATATTGGCTTGTCCTCCTAGCACGTTGCCTTGGTCTTTGCCTATGCCTTGGCTAGCACGCACGACATTGCACGTTCCTAGCATATTGGCTTGGCCTCCTAGCACGTTGTCTCGGTCTAGGCCTATGCCTTGGCTTGCCCGAATGACGTTGCAAGTTCCGAGCATATCGGTTTGGCCTCCTAGTAAGTTGCCTTGGTCTTGGTTTCCCGTTCCTAGCATATTGGCTTGGCCTCCTAGCAGTTTGCCGTGGTCTTGCCTGTCCGTTCCTAGCATATTTCCTTCGTCTCCATGCATGTCGCCTTAATGTTGGCCTATGCCTTGGTAGCCCGCACGACTTGCCTTATCCTAGCATCATCGCTTGGCGTCCTAACACGTTGCCTTGGTCTTGGCCTATGCCTTGGCTTGCCAGCACGACGTTGCAAGCTCCTAGCATATTGGCTTGGCCTCCTACCACGTTGCCTTGGTCTTGGTTGCCCGTTCCTAGCATCATGGCTTGGCCTCCTAACACATTTTCTTGGTCTTCGCCTATGCATTGGCTTGCCCGCACGACGTTGCCCTATCCTAGCATCATGGCTTGGCGTCCTACACGTTGCCTTGGTCTTGGCCTATGTATTTGCTTGCAGCACGACGTTGCACTTTGCTAGCATATTAGCTTGGCCTCCTAGCACGTAGTCTTGGTCTTGGCCTATACCCTTGTCCTCCGCACGACATTGCACGTTCCAAGCATATTGGCTTGGCCTCTAACGCTGTTGCCTTGGTCTTGGTTGTCCGGTCCTAGCATCATGGCTTGGCCTCCTTGCGTTGCCTTGGTCTTGGCCTATGCCTTGGCTTACCCTTGCGACGTTGCACGTTCTTAGCATATTGGCTTGGCCTCTGTACGTTGTCTCGGTCTAGGCCTATGCCTTGGCTTGCCCGAATGGCGTTGCAAGTTCCGAGCATATCGGTTTGGCCTCCTAGTTCGTTGCCTTGGTCTTGGTTTCCCGTTCCTAGCATATTGGCTTGGCTTCCTAGCAGTTTGCCTTGGTCTTGCCTGTCCGTTCCAGGCATATTTCCTTGGTCTCCATGCATGTCGCCTTAATGTTGGCCTATGCCTTGGTAGCCCGCACGACTTGCCTTATTCTAGCATCATCGCTTGGTGTCCTAACACGTTGCCTTGGTCTTGGCCTATGCCTTGGCTTGCCGGCACGACGTTGCAAGCTCCTAGCATATTGGCTAGGCCTCCTACCACGTTGCCTTGGTCTTGGATGCCCGTTCCTAGCATCATGGCTTGGCCTCCTAACACATTTTCTTGGTGTTGGCTATGCGTTGGCTTGCCCGCACGATGTTGCCCTATCCTAGCATCATGGCTTGGCGTCCTAACACGTTGCCTTGGTCTTGGCCTATGCATTGGCTTGCCCGCACGACGTTGCACTTTGCTAGCATATTAGCTTGGCCTCCTAGCACGTAGTCTTGGTCTTGGCCTATACCCTTGTCCTCCGCACGACATTGCACGTTCCAAGCATATTGGCTTGGCCTCCTAGCACGTTTCCTTGGTCTTGGTATATTCCTTGGCTTGCCCGCACGGCGTTGGACGTTCCTAGTATTTTGGCTTGGCCTCCTAGCACGTTGCCTTGGTCTTGGCCTATGCCTTGTCCTCCGCACGACGTTGCCCGTTCCTAGCATATTGTCTTGGCCTCCCCAGCACGTTCCCTTGGTCTTGTTTGTCCGTTCCTAGTATATTGGCTTTCCTCCTAGCACGTTGCCTTGGTCTTGGTTGTCCGGTCCTAGCATCATGGCTTGGCCTCCTAGCATGTTTCCTAGGTCCAGGCCTATGCCTTGGCTTGCCCGCACGATGTTGCACGGTCCGAGCGTATTGGCTTGGCCTCTAGAACGTTGTCTTGGTCTTGGCATATGCCCTTGTCCACCGCACGACGTTGCACGTTCCTAGATATTGGCTTGGCCTCCTAGCACGTTGCCTTGGTCTTGTTTGTCCGTTCCTAGAATATTGGCTTAGTCTCCTAGCACGTTGCCTTGGTCTTGGTTGTCCGGTACTAGCATCATGGCTTGGCCTCCTAGCACGTCGCCTTGGTTTTGGCCTATGCCTTGGCTTGCTCACACGAAGTTGCACCCTCCTAGCATATTTACTTGGCCACCATGCATGTTGCCTTAATCTTGGCCTATGCCTTGGTCGCCCACACGACGTTGCACCTTCCTAGCATATTGGCTTGGCCTCTGGCACGTTGCCTTGGTCTTGGCCAATGCCCTGGCTTGCCCTCCCTACGGTGCACGTTCGGAGTATATCGGTTTGGCCTCCAAGCATGTTGCCTTGGTCGTGGTTGCCCGTTCCTAGCATATTGGATTGTCTTCCTAGCTCGTTACCTTTGTCTTGGTTGTCCGTTCCTGGCATAATGCCTTGGCTTCCTAGCAGGTTGCCTTGGTCTTGGTCTATGCCTTGGCTTGCCCGCACGGCGTTGCACTTTCCGAGTATATTGGTTTGTCATCCTAGCACGTTGCCTTGGTCTTGGTTGCCCATTCCTAGCATATTGGCTTGGCCTCCTAGGTCATTGTCTTTGTCATGGTTGTTCGTTCCTAGCATATTTCCTTGTCCTCCTAGCAGGTTGCCTTGGTCTTGGCCTATGCCTTGGTCATCCGCACAAAATTACCCGTTTCTAGCATCATGGCTAGGCGTCCTGACACGTTTCCTTGCTCTTGGCCAATGCCTTGGCTTGCCAGCACGACGTTGCAAGTCTTAGCATATTGGCTTGGCTTCCTACCACGTTGCCCTGGTCTTGGTTTCCCGTTCCTAGCATCATGGCTTGGGCTCCTAGCACATTGCTTTGGTATTGGCCTATCTCTTGGCTTAAACGCACGACGTTGCACGTTCCTGGCATATCGGCTTTGCTTCCTAGCACATGGCTTGGCCCCCTAGCACAGTGCATTGGTCTTTGTCTTTGCCTATACCCTTGTCCTCCGCACGACATTGCATGTTTCTAGCATATCGGCTTTGCCTCCTAGCACGTTGCCTTGGTCTTGTCTGTCCGTTCCTAGCATATTGACTTAGCCTCCTAGCACGTTGCCTTGGTCTTGGTTGTCCGGTCCTAGCATCATGGCTTGGCCCCCTAGCACGTTGCCTTGGTCTTGGCCTATGCCTTGGCTTACCCGCACCACGTTGCACGTTCCTAGCGTATTGGCTTGTCTCCTAGCACGTTGTCTTGGTCTTGGCCTATACCCTTGTCCTCCGCACGACATTGCACGTTCCAAGCATATTGGCTTGGCCTCCTAGCACGTTGCCTTGGTCTAAGCCTATGCCTTGGCTAGCCCGAACGACGTTACACGTTCCGAGCATATCGGTTTGGCCTCCTAGTACGTTGCCTTGGTCTTGGTTTCCCGTTCCTAGCATATTGGCTTGGCCTCCTAGCAGTTTGCTTTGGTCTTGCCTGTCCGTTCCTAGCATATTTCCTTCGTCTCCATGCATGTCGCCTTAATGTTGGCCTATGTCTTGGTAGCCCGCACGACTTGCCTTATCCTAGCATCATCGATTGGCGTCCTAACACGTTGCCTTGGTCTTTGCCTATGCCTTGGCTTGCCAGCACGACGTTGCAAGCTCCTAGCATATTCGCTTGGCCTCCTACCACGTTGCCTTGGTCTTGTTTGCCCGTTCCTAGCATCATGGCTTGGCCTCTTAACACATTTTCTTGGTCTTCGCCAATGCATTGGCTTGCCCGCACGACGTTGCCCTATCCTAGCATCATGGCTTGGCGTCCTAACACGTTGCCTTGGTCTTGGCCTATGCATTGGCTTGCCCGCACGACGTTGCACTTTGCTATCATATTAGCTTGGCCTCCTAGCACGTTGTCTTGGTCTTGGCCTATACCCTTGTCCTCCGCACGACATTGCACGTTCCAAGCATATTGGCTTGGCCTCATAGCACGTTGCCTTGGTCTAGGCCTATGCCTTGGCTTGCCCGCACGACGTTGCAGGTTCCTAGCATATTGGCTCAACCTCCTAGCACGTTGTCTTGGTCTTGGCCTATGCCCTTGTCCTCCGCACGATGTTGCACGTTCCTAGCATATTGTCTTGGCCTCCTAGCACGTTGCCTTGGTCTTGTTTGTCCGTTCCTAGTATATTGGCTTGTCCTCCTAGCATGTTGCCTTGGTCTTGGTTGTCCGGTCCTAGCATCATGGCTTGGCCTCCTAGCCTGTTGCACTTGGTCTGGCCTATGCCTTGGCTTGCCCGCACGATGTTGCACGTTCCGAGCGTATTGGCGTGGCGTCCTAGAACGTTGTCTTGGTCTTGGCAGATGCCCTTGTCCTCCGCACGACGTTGCACGTTCCTAGATATTGGCTTGACCTCCTAGCACGTTGCCTTGGTCTTGTTTGTCCGTTCCTAGAATATTGGCTTAGTCTCCTAGCACGTTGCCTTGGTCTTGGTTGTCCGGTCCTAGTATCATGGCTTGGCCTCCTAGCACGTTGCCTTGGTCTTGGCCTATGCCTTGGCTTGCTCACACGAAGTTGCACCCTCCTAGCATATTTACTTGGCCACCATGCATGTTGCCTTAATCTTGGCCTATGCCTTGGTCGCCCGCACGACGTTGCACCTTCCTAGCATATTGGCTTGGCCTCCTAGCACGTTGCCTTGGTCTTGGCCAATGCCCTGGCTTGCCCTCCCTACGGTGCACGTTCGGAGTATATCGGTTGGCCTCCAAGCATGTTGCCTTGGTCGTGGTTGCCCGTTCCTAGCATATTGGATTGTCTTCCTAGCTCGTTACCTTTGTCTTGGTTGTCCGTTCCTGGCATAATGCCTTGGCTTCCTAGCAGGTTGCCTTGGTCTTGGTCTATGCCTTGGCTTGCCCGCACGGCGTTGCACTTTCCGAGTATATTGGTTTGTCATCCTAGCATGTTGCCTTGGTCTTGGTTGCCCGTTCCTAGCATATTGGCTTGGCCTCCTAGGTCATTGCCTTTGTCATGGTTGTCCGTTCCTAGCATATTGCCTTGTCCTCCTACCACGTTCCCTTGGTCTTTGTTTTCCGTTCCTAGCATCAAGGCTTGGGCTCCTAGCACATTGCTTTGGTATTGGCCTATGTCTTGGCTTACACACACGACGTTGCACGTTCCTGGCATATCGGCTTTGCTTCCTAGCACATGGCTTGGCCCCCCTAGCACAGTGCATTGGTCTTTGTTTTTGCCTTGGCTTGCCCGAACGACGTTGGACGTTTCTAGCATATCGGCTTTGCCTCCTAGCACGTTCCCTTGGTCTTGTCTGTCCGTTCCTAGCATATTGGCTTAGCCTCATAGCACGTTGCCTTGGTCTTGGCCAATGCCCTGGCTTGCCCTCCATACGGTGCACGTTCGGAGTATATCGGTTTTGGCCTCCAAGCATGTTGCCTTGGTCGTGGTTGCCCGTTCCTAGCATATTGGATTGTCTTCCTAGCTCGTTACCTTTGTCTTGGTTGTCCGTTCCTGGCATAATGCCTTGGCTTCCTAGCAGGTTGCCTTGGTCTTGGTCTATGCCTTGGCTTGCCCGCACGGCGTTGCACTTTCCGAGTATATTGGTTTGCCATCCTAGCACGTTGCCTTGGTCTTGGTTGCCCGTTCCTAGCATATTGGCTTGGCCTCCTAGGTCATTGCCTTTGTCATGGTTGTCCGTTCCTAGCATATTGCCTTGTCCTCCTAGCAGGTTGCCTTGGTCTTGGCCTATGCCTTGGTCATCCGCACAAAATTACCCGTTTCTAGCATCATGGCTAGGCATCCTGACACGTTTCCTTGCTCTTGGCCTATGCCTTGGCTTGCCAGCACGACGTTGCAAGCTCCAAGCATATTGGCTTGGCCTCCTACCACGTTGCCTTGGTCTTGGTTTCCCGTTCCTAGCATCAAGGCTTGGGCTCCTAGCAAATTGCTTTGGTATTGGCCTATGTCTTGGCTTACACGCACGACGTTGCACGTTCCTGGCATATCGGCTTTGCTTACTAGCACATGGCTTGGCCCCCCTAGCACAGTGCATTGGTCTTTGTCTATGCCTTGGCTTGCCCGAACAACGTTGCATGTTTCTAGCATATCGGCATTGCCTCCTAGCACGTTGCCTTGGTCTTGTCTGTCCGTTCCTAGCATGTTGGCTTAGCCTCCTAGCACGTTGCCTTGGTCTTGGTTGTCCGGTCCTAGCATCATGGCTTGGCCTCCTAGCACGTTGCCTTGGTCTTGGCCTATGCCTTGGCTTACCCGCACGACGTTGCACGTTCCTAGCGTATTGGCTTGTCTCCTAGCACGTTGTCTTGGTCTTGGCCTATAGTCTTGTCCTCCGCACGACATTGCACGTTCCAAGCATATTGGCTTGGCCTCCTAGCACATTCCCTTGGTCTATGCCTATGCCTTGGCTTGCCCGAACGACGTTGCCCTATCCTAGCATCATGGATTGGCGTCCTAACACGTTGCCTTGGTCTTGGGCTATGCATTGCCTTGCCCGCACGACGTTGCACTTTGCTATCATATTAGCTTGGCCTCCTAGCACGTTGTCTTGGTCTTGGCCTATACCCTTGTTCTTCGCACGACGTTCCATGTTCCTAGCATATTGGCTTGGCCTCCTAGCACGTTGCCTTGGTCTTGTTTGTCCGTTCCTTGATTATTGGCTTAGCCTCCTAGCACATTGCCTAGGTCTTGGTTGTCCCGTCCTAGCATCATGGCTTGGCCTCCTAACACGTTCCCTTGGTCTTGGCCTTTGCCTTGGCTTGTCCGCACGACATTGAATGTTCCTAGCATATTTCCTTGGCCTCCATGCATGTTGCCTTAATCTTGGCCTATGCCTTGGTCGCCCGCACATCGTTGCACGTTCCTAGCATATTGGCTTAGCCTCCTAGCACGTTGCCTTGGTCTTGGCCAATGCCTTGGCTTGCCCTCCCTACGGTGCTCGTTCCGAGTATATCGGTTTGGCCTCCTACCATGTTGCCTTGGTCTTGGTTGCCCGTTCTTAGCATATTGGCTTGTCCTCCTAGCTCGTTGCTTTGGTCTTGGTTTTCCGGTCCAACCATCATGGCTTGGCCTCCTAGCACGTTGCCTTGGTCTTGGCCTATGCCTTGGCTTGCCCGCACGACGTTGCACGCTACAAGCGTATTGGCTTGGCCTCCTAGCACGTTGTTTTGGTCTTGGCCTATACCCTTGTCCTCCGCACGATGTTGCACGTTCCTAGCATATTGTCTTGGCCTCCTAGCTCGTTGCCTTGGTCTTGGTTGTCCGGTCCTAGCATCATGGCTTGGCCTCCAAGCACGCTGCCGTGGTTTTGTCCTATGCCTTGGCTTGCTCGCACGATGTTGCACGTTCCTAGCGTATTGGCTTGGCCTCCTAGAAAGTTGTCTTGGTCTTGGCCTATGCCCTTGTCCTCTGCACGACGTTGCACGTTCCTAGCATAATTGCTTGGCCACCTAGCACGTTGCCTTGGTCTTGTTTGTCCGTTCCTAGTATATTGGCTTGTCCTCCTAGCACGTTGCCTTGGTCTTGGTTGTCCGGTCCTAGCATCATGGCTTGGCCTCCTAGCACGTTGCCTTGGTCTTGGCCTATGCCTTGGCTTGGCCTCCAAGCATATTTACTTGGCCACCAAGAATGTTGCCTAAATCTTGGCCTATGCCTTGGTCGCCCGCACGACGTTGCACCTACCTAGCATATTGGCTTGGCCTCCTAGCACGTTGCCTTGGTCTTAGCCAATGCCCTGGCTTGCCCTCCATACGGTGCACGTTCCGAGTATATCGGTTTGGCCTCCAAGCATGTTGCCTTGGTCGTGGTTGCCCGTTCCTAGCATATTGGCTTGTCCTCCTAGCTCGTTACCTTTGTCTTGGTTGTCCGTTCCTAGCATATTGCCTTGGCCTCCTAGCAGGTTGCCTTGGTCTTGGTCTATGCCTTGGCTTGCCCCATCGGCGTTGCACTTTCCGAGTATATCGGTTTGTCATCCTAGCACGTTGCCTTGGTCTTGGTGGCCCGTTCCTAGCATATTGGCTTGGCCTCCTAGGTCGTTGCCTTTGTCATGGTTGTCCGTTCCTAGCATATTGCCTTGTCCTCCTAGCAGGTTGCCTTGGTCTTGGACTATGCCTTGGTCACCGGCACGACATTTCCCATTTCTAACATCATGGCTAGGCGTCCTAACAGGTTTCCTTGCTCTTGGCCTATGCCTTGGCTTGCCAGCACGAAGTTGCAAGCTCCTAGCATATTGGCTTGGCCTCCTACCACGTTGCTTTGGTCTTGGTTTCCCGTTCCTAGCATCATGGCTTGGCCTCCTAGCACATTGCCTTGGTATTGGCCTATGCCTTGGCTTACACGCACGACGTTGCACGTTCCTGGCATATCGGCTTTGCTTCCTAGCACATGGCTTGGCCCCTAGCACAGTGTCTTGGTCTTGGACTATGCCTTGGCTTGCCTAAACGACGTTGCATGTTTCTAGCATATCGGCTTTGCCTCCTAGCACGTTGCCTTGGTCTTGTATGTCCGTTCCTAGCATATTGGCTTAGCCTCCTAGCACGCTCCCTTGGTCTTGGTTGTCCGGTCCTAGCATCATGGTTTGGCCTCCTGGCACGTTGCCTTGGTCTTGGCCTATGCCTTGGCTTACCCGCACGACGTTGCACGTTCCTAGCGTATTGGCTTGGCCTCCTAGCACGTTGTCTCGGTCTAGGCCTATGCCTTGGGTTGCCCGAATGACGTTGCACGTTCCGAGCATATCGGTTTGGCCTCCTAGTACGTTGCCTTGGTCTTGGTTTCCCGTTCCTAGCATATTGGCTTGGCCTCCTAGCAGTTTGCCTTGGTCTTGCCTGTCCGTTCCTAGCATATTTCCTTGGTCTCCATGCATGTCGCCTTAATGTTGGCCTATGCCTTGGTAGCCCGTATGACTTGCCTTATCCTAGCATCATCGCTTGGTGTCCTAACACGTTGCCTTGGTCTTGGCCTATGCCTTAGCTTGCCAGCACGACGTTGCAAGTTCCTAGCATATTGGCTTGGCCTCCTACCACGTTGCCTTGGTCTTGGTTGCCCGTTCCTAGCATCATGGCTTGGCCTCCTAACACATTTTCTTGGTCTTCGCCTATGCATTGGCTTGCCCGCACGACGTTGCCCTATCCTAGCATCATGGCTTGGCGTCCTAACACGTTGCCTTGGTCTTGGCCTGTGCATTGGCTTGCCCGCACGACGTTGCACTTTGCTAGCATATTAGCTTGGCCTCCTAGCACGTAGTCTTGGTCTTGGCCTATACCCTTGTCCTCCGCACGACATTGCACGTTCCAAGCATATTGGCTTGGCCTCCTAGCATGTTGCCTTGGTCTAGGCCTATGCCTTGGCTTGCCCGCACGATGTTGCACGTTCCGAGCATGTCGGTTTGGCCTCCTAGTACGTTGCCTTGGTCTTGGTTGCCCGTTCCTAGCATATTGGCTTGGCCTCCTAGCTCCTAGCTCGTTTTCTTTGTCTTGGTTGTCCGTTCCTAGCATATTGCCTTGGCCTCCTAGCAGGTTGCTTGGTCTTGGCCTATGCCTTGGTAACCCGCACGACGTTGCCCGTTCCTAGCATCATGGCTAGGCGTCCTGGCACGTTGCCTTGTTCTTAGCTTAAGCCTTGGCTTGCCCGCACAACGTTGTACGTCCCTATCATATTGGCTTGGCCTCTTAGCACGTTGCCTTGGTCTTGATAACCCGTTTCTAGCATCATAGTTGGGCCATCTAGCACATTGCCTTGGTTTTGGCCTATGCCTTGGCTTGCCCGCACGACGTTGCACGTTCCAAGCATATCGGTTTGGCCTCCTAGCACGTTGCCTTGGTCTTGGTTGCCAGTTCCTAGCATATTGGCTTGGCCGCCTAGCTCGTTACCTTTGACTTGGTTATTCGTTCATAGCATATTGTCTTGCCCTTCAAGCAGGTTGCCTTGGTCTTGGCTATGACTTGGTCGCTAGCACGATGTTGCCCGTTCCTAGCATCATGGCTTGGTGTCCTAGCACGTTGCCTTGGTCTTGGCCTATGCCTTGGCTTGCCAGCACGACATTGCAAGCTCCTAGCATATTGGCTTGGCCTCTAAGAACGTTGCCTTGGTCTTGGCCTCCTAGCACGTTGGCTTGGTTTTGGCCTATTCCTTGGCTTGCTGCACGACGTTGCACGTTCCGAGCATATCGGTTTGGCCTCCTAGCACGTTGCCTTGGCCTTGGTTGCCCGCTCCTAGCATATTGGATTGGCCTCCTAGCTCATTGCCTTTGTTTTGGTTGTCCGTGCATAGCATATTGCCTTGCCATTCAAGAAAGTTTTCTTGGTCTTGGCTATGCCTTGGTCAGCCGCACGACGTTGCTCGTTCCTAGCATAATGGCTTGGCATCCTACCACATTGCCTTGGTCTTGGTTTCCCGTTCCTTGCATCATGGCTTGGCCTCCTAGCACATTGCCTTGGTCTTGGCCTATGCCTTGACTTTCCCGCACGAGGTTGCACGTTCCTGGCATATCGGCTGTGCTTCCTAGCACATGGCTTGTCCCTCTAGCACATTGCCTTCGTCTTGGCCTATGCCTTGGCTTGCCCGAACGATGTTGCATGTTTCTAGCGTATTGGCTTACCCGCACGACGTTGCACGTTCCTAGCGTATTGGCTTGGCCTCCTAGCACGTTGTCTCGGTCTAGGCCTATGCCTTGGGTTGCCCGAATGACGTTGCACGTTCCGAGCATATCGGTTTGGCCTCCTAGTACGTTGCCTTGGTCTTGGTTTCCCGTTCCTAGCATATTGGCTTGGCCTCCTAGCAGTTTGCCTTGGTCTTGCCTGTCCGTTCATAGCATATTTCCTTGGTCTCCATGCATGTCGCCTTAATGTTGGCCTATGCCTTGGTAGCCCGTATGACTTGCCTTATCCTAGCATCATCGCTTGGTGTCCTAACACGTTGCCTTGGTCTTGGCCTATGCCTTAGCTTGCCAGCACGACGTTGCAAGCTCCTAGCATATTGGCTTGGCCTCCTACCAAGTTGCCTTGGTCTTGGTTGCCCGTTCCTAGCATCATGGCTTGGCCTCCTAACACATTTTCTTGGTCTTCGCCTATGCATTGGCTTGCCCGCACGACGTTGCCCTATCCTAGCATCATGGCTTGGCGTCCTAACACGTTGCCTTGGTCTTGGCCTGTGCATTGGCTTGCCCGCACGACGTTGCACTTTGCTAGCAAATTAGCTTGGCCTCCTAGCACGTAGTCTTGGTCTTGGCTTATACGCTTGTCCTCCGCACGACATTGCACGTTCCAAGCATATTGGCTTGGCCTCCTAGCACGTTGCCTTGGTCTAGGCCTATGCCTTGGCTTGCCCGCACGACGTTGCACGTTCCGAGCATGTCGGTTTGGCCTCCTAGTACGTTCCCTTGGTCTTGGTTGCCCGTTCCTAGCATATTGGCTTGGCCTCCTAGCTCCTAGCTCGTTTTCTTTGTCTTGGTTGTCCGTTCCTAGCATATTGCCTTGGCCTCCTAGCAGGTTGCTTTGTCTTGGCCTATGCCTTGGTAACCCGCACGACGTTGCCCGTTCCTAGCATCATGGCTAGGCGTCCTGGCACGTTGCCTTGTTCTTAGCTTAAGCCTTGGCTTGCCCGCACAACGTTGTACGTCCCTATCATATTGGCTTGGCCTCTTAGCACGTTGCCTTGGTCTTGATAACCCGTTTCTAGCATCATAGTTGGGCCATCTAGCACATTGCCTTGGTTTTGGCCTATGCCTTGGCTTGCCCGCACGACGTTGCACGTTCCAAGCATATCGGTTTGGCCTCCTAGCACGTTGCCTTGGTCTTGGTTGCCAGTTCCTAGCATATTGGCTTGGCCGCCTAGCTCGTTACCTTTGACTTGGTTATTCGTTCATAGCATATTGTCTTGCCCTTCAAGCAGGTTGCCTTGGTCTTGGCTATGACTTGGTCGCCAGCACGATGTTGCCCGTTCCTAGCATCATGGCTTGGTGTCCTAGCACGTTGCCTTGGTCTTGGCCTATGCCTTGGCTTGCCAGCACGACATTGCAAGCTCCTAGCATATTGGCTTGGCCTCTAAGAACGTTGCCTTGGTCTTGGCCTCCTAGCACGTTAGCTTGGTTTTGGCCTATTCCTTGGCTTGCTGCACGACGTTGCACGTTCCGAGCATATCGGTTTGGCCTCCTAGCACGTTGCCTTGGCCTTGGTTGCCCGCTCCTAGCATATTGGATTGGCCTCCTAGCTCATTGCCTTTGTTTTGGTTGTCCGTGCATAGCATATTGCCTTGCCATTCAAGAAAGTTTTCTTGGTCTTGGCTATGCCTTGGTCAGCCGCACGACGTTGCTCGTTCCTAGCATAATGGCTTGGCATCCTACCACATTGCCTTGGTCTTGGTTTCCCGTTCCTTGCATCATGGCTTGGCCTCCTAGCACATTGCCTTGGTCTTGGCCTATGCCTTGACTTTCCCGCACGACGTTGCACGTTCCTGGCATATCGGCTGTGCTTCCTAGCACATGGCTTGTCCCTCTAGCACATTGCCTTCGTCTTGGCCTATGCCTTGGCTTGCCCGAACGATGTTGCATGTTTCTAGCATATCGGCTTTGCCTCCTAGCACGCCGCCTTGTTCTTTTTTGTCCGTTCGTAGCATATTGTCATGGCTTCCTTGCTTGTTGCCTTGCTTTTGGCCTATGCCTTGGCTTGCCGCACGACGTTGCACGTTCCGAGCATATCGGTTTGGCCTCCTAGCACGTTGCCTTGGTCTTGCTTGCCCGCTCCTAGCATATTGGATTGGCCTCCTAGCTCTTTGCCTTTATCTTGGTTATCCGTTCATAGCATATTGCCTTGGCCTCCAAGCAGGTTGCCTTGCTCTTGGCTATGCCTTGTCGCCCGCACGATGTTGCCCGTTCCTAGCATAATGGCTTGGCCTCCTACCATGTTGCCTTGGTCTTGGTTTCCCGTTCCTAGCATCATGGCTTGGCCTCCTAGAACATTGGCTTGGTCTTAGCCAATGCCTTGGCTTACCCGCACAACGTTGCAGGTTCCTGGCATATCGGCTTTGCTCTTTAGCACATGGATTGGCCGCCTAGCACATTGCCTTCGTCTTGGCCTATGCCTTGGCTTGCCCGAACGACGTTGCATGCTTTTAGGATATCGGCTTTGCCTCCAAGCAAGTTGACTTGGTCTTGTTTGTCCGTTCCTAGCATAATGGCTTGGCATCCTACCACGTTGCCTTGGTCTTTGTTGTCCGGTCCTAGCATCATGGCTTGGCCTCCTAGCACGTTGCGTTGGTCTTGGCCTATGCCTTTGCTTGCCCGCACGACTTTGCACGTTCCTAGCATATTGGCTTGGCCTCCTAGCACGTTGTCTTGGTCTTGGCCGATACCCTTGTCCTCCGCACGATGTTGCACGTTCCTAGCATATTGGCTTGGCCTCTTAGCACGTTGTCTTGGACTTGGCCTATGCCATGGCTTGCCCGCTCGACGTTGCACGTTCCGAGCATATCGGTTTGGCCTCCTAGTACGTTGCCTTGGTCTTGGTTGCCCGTTACTAGCATATTGGCTTGGCCTCCTAGCTCGTTGCCTTTGTATTGGTTGTCCGTTCCTAGCATATTGCCTTGGCCTCCTAGCAGGTTGCCTTGGTCTTGGCCTATGCCTTGGTCGCCCGCACGACGTTGCCCGTTCCTAGCATCATGGCTAGGCGTCCTAGCACGTTGCCTTGCTCTTGCGTAAGCCTTGGCTTGCCCGCACAATGTTGTACGTTTCTATCATATTGGCTTGGCCTCTGAGCACGATGCCTTGGTCTTGGTTACCCGTTTCTAGCATCATAGCTTGGCCTCCTAGCACGTTGCCTTGGTTTTGGCCTATTCCTTGGCTTGCTGCACAACGTTGCAAGTTCCGAGCATATCGGTTTGGCCTCCTAGCACGTTGCCTTGGCCTTGGTTGTCCGTTCATAGCATATTGTCTTGCCCTCCAAGCAGGTTGCCTTGGTCTTGGCTATGCCTTGGGCGCCAGCATGACGTTGCCCGTTCCTAGCATCATGGCTTGGCGTTCCAGCACGTTGCCTTGGTCTTGGCCTATGCCCTGACTTGCCAGCACGACATTGCAAGCTCCTAGCATATTGGCTTGGCCTCTAAGCACGTTGCCTTGGTCTTGGTTGCTGTTCCTAGCATCATATCTTGGCATCCTAGCAGGTTGCCTTGGTTTTGGCCTATTCCTTGGCTTGCTGCACGATGTTGCACGTTCCGAGCATATCGGTTTGGCCTCCTAGCACGTTGCCTTGGCCTTGCTTGCCCGCTCCTAGCATATTGGATTGGCCTCCTAGCTCGTTGCCTTTGTTTTGGTTGTCCGTGCATAGCATATTGCATTGCCATTCAAGCAAGTTTCCTTGGTCTTGGCTATGCCTTGGTCGCCTGCACGACGTTGCTCGTTCCTAGCATAATGGCTTGGCATCCTACCACATTGCCTTGGTATTGGTTTCCCGTTCCTTGCATCATGGTTTGGCCTCCTAGCACATTGCCTTGGTCTTGGCCTATGCCTTGACTTTCCCGCACGACGTTGCACGTTCCTGGCATATCGGCTGTGCTTTCTAGCACATGGCTTGTCCCCCTAGCACATTGCCTTGGTCTTGTCCTATGCCTTGGCTTGCCCGAACGATGTTGCATGTTTCTAGCATATCGGCTTTGCCTCCTAGCACGCTGCCTTGGTCTTTTTTGTCCGTTCGTAGCATATTGTCATGGCCTCCTTGCTTGTTGCCTTGCTTTTGGCCTATTCCTTGGCTTGCCGCACGACGTTGCACGTTCCGAGCATATCGGTTTGGCCTCCTAGCACGTTGCCTTGGTCTTGCTTGCCCGCTCCTAGCATATTGGATTGGCCTCCTAGCTCTTTGCCTTTGTCTTGGTTATCCGTTCATAGCATATTGCCTTGGCCTCCAAGCAGGTTGCCTTGCTCTTGGCTATGCCTTTGTCTCCCGCACGACGTTGCCCGTTCCTAGCATAATGGCTTGGCATCCTACCATGTTGCCTTGGTCTTGGTTTCCCGTTCCTAGCATCATGGCTTGGCCTCCTAGAACATTGCCTTGGTCTTGTCCTATGCCTTGGCTTGCCCGCACGACGTTGCATGTTTTTAGGATATCGGCTTTGCCTCCTAGCAAGTTGACTTGGTCTTGTTTGTCCGTTCCTAGCATATTGGCTTATCCTCCTAGCACGTTGCCTTGGTCATCGTTGTCCGGTCCTAGCATCATGGCTTGGCCTCCTAGCACGTTGCGTTGGTCTTGGTCTATGCCTTTGCTTGCCCGCACGACTTTGCACGTTCCTAGCATATTGGCTTGGCCTCCTAGCACGTTGTCTTGGTCTTGGCCGATACCCTTGTCCTCCGCACGATGTTGCACGTTCCTAGGATATTGGCTTGGCCTCTTAGCACGTTGTCTTCGACTTGGCCTATGCCATGGCTTGCCCGCTCGACGTTGCATGTTTCGAGCATATCGGTTTGGCCTCCTAGTACGTTGCCTTGGTCTTGGTTGCCCTTTACTAGCCTATTGGCTTGGCCTCCTAGGTCGTTGCCTTTGTATTGGTTGTCCGTTCCCAGCATATTGCCTTGGCCTCCTAGCAGGTTGCCTTGGTCTTGGCCTATGCCTTGGTCGCCCGCACGACGTTTCCCATTCCTAGCATCATGGCTAGGCGTTCTGGCACGTTGACTTGCTCTTGGCGTAAGCCTTGGCTTGCCCGCACAACGTTGTACGTTCCTATCATATTGGCTTGGTCTCTGAGCACGATGCCTTGGTCTTGGTTACCCGTTCTAGCATCATAGCTTAGCCACCTAGCACGTTGCCTTAGTTTTGGCCTATTCTTTGGCTTGCTGCACGACGTTGCGCGTTCCGAGCAAATCGGTTAGTCCTCCTAGCACGTTGCCTTGGCCTTGGTTGCCCGCTCCTAGCATATTGGATTGGCCTCCAAGCTCGTTGCCTTTGTTTTGGTTGTCCGTGCATAGCATATTGCCTTGCCCTTCAAGCAAGTTGCCTTGGTCTTGGCTATGCCTTGGTCGCCCGCACGACGTTGCTCGTTCCTAGCATAATGGCTTGGCCTCCTACCACATTGCCTTGGTCTTGGTTTCCCGTTCCTTGCATCATGGCTTGGCCCCCTAGCACATTGCCTTGGTCTTGGCCTATGCCTTGGCTTTCCCGCACAACATTGCACGTTCCTGGCATATCGGCTTTGCTTCCTAGCACATGGCTTGTCCCCCTAGCACATTGCCTATGCCTTGGCTTGCCCGAACGATGTTGCATGTTTCTAGCATATCGGCTTTGCCTCCTAGCACGCTGCCTTGGTCTTGTTTGTCGTTCGTAGCATATTGTCATGGCCTCCTTGCATGTTGCCTTGGTTTTGGCCTATTCCTTGGCTTGCCGCACGACGTTGCACGTTCTTTGCATATCGGTTTGGCCTCCTAGCACGTTGCCTTGGTCTTGCTTGCCCGCTCCTAGCATATTGGATTGGCCTCCTAGCTCTTTGCCTTTGTCTTGGTTATCCGTTCATAGCATATTGCCTTGGCCTCCAAGCAGGTTGCCTTGCTCTTGGCTATGCCTTTGTCGCCCGCACGACGTTGCCCGTTCCTAGCATAATGGCTTGGCCTCCTACCATGTTGCCTTGGTCTTGGTTTCCCGTTCCTAGCATCATGGCTTGGCCTCCTAGAACATTGCCTTGGTCTTGGCCTATGCCTTGGCTTACCCGCACAATGTTGCACGTTCCTGGCATATCGGCTTTGCTCTCTAGCACATGGATTGGCCTCCTAGCACGTTGCCTTGGTTTTGGCCTATTCCTTGGCTTCCTGCACGACGTTGCACGTTCCGAGCATATCGGTTTGGCCTCCTAGCACGTTGCCTTGGCCTTGGTTGTCCGTTCATAGCGTATTGTCTTGCCCTCCAAGCAGGTTGCCTTGGTCTTGGCTATGCCTTGGGCGCCAGCACGACGTTGCCCGTTCCTAGCATCATGGCTTGGCGTCCTAGCACGTTGCCTTGGTCTTGCCGTATGCCTTGGCTTGCCAGCACGACATTGCAAGCTCCTAGCATATTGGCTTGGCCTCTAAGCACGTTGCCTTGGTCTTGGTTGCCCGTTCCTAGCATCATATCTTGGCCTCCTAGCACGTTGCCTTGGTTTTGGCCTATTCCTTGGCTTGTTGCACGACGTTGCACGTTCCGAGCATATCGGTTTGGCCTCCTAGCACGTTGCCTTGGCCTTGGTTGCCCGCTCCTAGCATATTGGATTGGCCTCCTAGCTCGTTGCCTTTGTTTTGGTTGTCCGAGCATAGCATATTGCCTTGCCATTCAAGCAAGTATCCTTGGTCTTGGCTATGCCTTGGTCGCCCGCACGACGTTGCTCGTTACTAGCATAATGGCTTGGCATCCTACCACATTGCCTTGGTCTTGGTTTCCCGTTCCTTGCATCATGGTTTGGCCTCCTAGCACATTGCCTTGGTCTTGGCCTATGCCTTGACTTTCCCACACGACGTTGCACGTTCCTGGCATATCGGCTGTGCTTCCTAGCACATGGCTTGTCTCCCTAGCACATTGCCTTGGTCTTGGCTTATGCCTTGGCTTGCCCGAACGATGTTGCATGTTTGTAGCATATCGGCTTTGCCTCCTAGCACGCTGCCTTGGTCTTTTTTGTCCGTTCGTAGCATATTGTCATGGCCTCCTTGCTTGTTGCCTTGCTTTTGGCCTATTCCTTGGCTTGCCGCACGACGTTGCACGTTCCGAGCATATCGGTTTGGCCTCCTAGCACGTTGCCTTGGTCTTGCTTGCCCGCTCCTAGCATATTGGATTGGCCTCCTAGCTCTTTGCCTTTGTCTTGGTTATCCGTTCATAGCATATTACCTTGGCCTCCAAGCAGGTTGCCTTGCTCTTGGCTATGGCTTTGTCGCCCGCACGACGTTGCCCGTTCCTAGCATAATGGCTTGGCATCCTACCATGTTGCCTTGGTCTTGGTTTCCCGTTCCTAGCATCATGGCTTGGCCTCCTAGAACATTGCCTTGGTCTTGGCCTATGCCTTGGCTTGCCCGAACGACGTTGCATGTTTTTAGGATATCGGCTTTGCCTCCTACCAAGTTGACTTGGTCTTGTTTGTCCGTTCCTAGCATATTGGCTTAGCCTCCTAGCACGTTGCCTTGGTCTTCGTTGTCCGGTCCTAGCATCATGGCTTGTCCTCCTAGCACGTTGCGTTGGTCTTGGCCTATGCCTTTCCTTGCCCGCACGACTTTGCACGTTCCTAGCATATTGGCTTGGCCTCCTAGCACGTTGTCTTGGTCTTGGACGATACCCTTGTCCTCCACACGATGTTGCACGTTCCTAGCATATTGGCTTGGCCATTTAGCACGTTGTCTTGGACTTGGCCTATGCCATGGCTTGCCCGCTCGACGTTGCACGTTCCGAGCATGTCGGTTTGGCCTCCTAGTACGTTGCCTTGGTATTGGTTGCCCTTTACTAGCATATTGGCTTGGCCTCCTAGCTCGTTGCCTTTGTATTGGTTGTCCGTTCCTAGCATATTGCCTTGACCTCCTAGCAGGTTGCCTTGGTCTTGGCCTATGCCTTGGTCGCCCGCACGACGTTGCCCGTTCCTAGCATCATGGCTAGGCGTCCTGGCACGTTGCCTTGCTCTTGGCGTAAGCCTTGGCTTGCCCGCACAACGTTGTACGTTCCTATCATATTGGCTTGGCCTCTAAGCACGATGCCTTGGTCTTGGTTACCCGTTCTAGCATCATAGCATGGGCTCCTAGCACGTTGCCTTGGTTTTGGCCTATTCCTTGGCTTGCTGCACGACGTTGCACGTTCCGAGCATATCGGTTTGGCCTCCTAGCACGTTGCCTTGGCCTTGGTTGCCCGCTCCTAGCATATTGGATTGGCCTCCAAGCTCGTTGCCTTTGTTTTGGTTGTCCGTGCATAGCATATTGCCTTGCCCTTCAAGCAAGTTGCCTTGGTCTTGGCTATGCCTTGGTCTCCCGCACGACGTTGCTCGTTCCTAGCATAATGGCATGGCCTCCTACCACATTGCCTTGGTCTTGGTTTCCCGTTCCTTGCATCATGGCTTGGCCCCCTAGCACATTGCCTTGGTCTTGGCCTATGCCTTGGCTTTCCCGCACGACGTTGCACGTTCCTGGCATATCGGCTTTGCTTCCTAGCACATGGCTTGTCCCCCTAGCACATTTCCTTGGTCTTGGCCTATGCCTTGGCTTGCCCGAACGATGTTGCATGTCTTTAGCATATCGGCTTTGCCTCCTAGCACGCTGCCTTGGTCTTGTTTGTCGTTCGTAGCATATTGTCATGGCGTCCTTGCATGTTGCCTTGGTTTTGGCCTATTCCTTGGCTTCTTTGCTGCACGACGTTGCACATTCCGAGCATATCGGTTTGGCCTCCTAGCACGTTCCGAGCATATCGGTTTGGCCTATGCCTTGGCTTGCCAGCACGACGTTGCAAGCTCCTAGCATATTGGCTTGGCCTCCTACCACGTTGCCTTGGTCTTGGTTTCCCGTTCCTAGCATCATGGCTTGGCCTCCAAACACATTTTCTTGGTCTTCGCCTATGCATTGGCTTGCCCGCACGACGTTGCCCTAACCTAGCATCATGGCTTGGCGTCCTAACACGTTACCTTGGTCCTGGCCTATGCATTGGCTTGCCCGCACGACGTTGCACATTGCTAGCATATTAGCTTGGCCTCCTAGCACGTTGTCTTGGTCTTGGAATATACCCTTGTCCTCCGCACGACATTGCACGTTCCAAGCATATTGGCTTGGCCTCCTAGCACGTTGCCTTGGTCTAGGCCTATGCCATGGCTTGCCCGCACGACATTGCACGTTCCGAGCATCTCGGTTTGGCCTACTACTACGTTGCCTTGGTCTTGGTTTCCCGTTCTTAGCATCATGTCTTGGCGTCCTAGCACGTTGCCTTGGTCTTGGCCTACGCCTTGGTTTTCCAGCACGACGTTGCAAGCTGCTAGCATATTGGCTTGGCCACCTACCACGTTGCCTTGGTCTTGGTTTCTCGTTCCTAGCATCATGGCTTGGCATCCTAGCACATTGCCTTGGTCTTGGCCTATGCCTTGGTTGGCCCGCACGACGTTGCACGTTCCTGGCATATCGGCTTTGCTTCCTAGCACGTTCCTAACATATTGGCTTTGCCTCCTAGCACGTTGCCTTGGTCTTGATTGCCCGTTCCTAGTATATTAGCTTCGCCTCCTCGCACGTTGTCTTGGTCTTGGCTTATTCCTTGGTACTCCGCATGACGTTGCACGTTCCTAGCATATTGGTTTTGCCTGCAAGCACGTTGCCTTGGTCTTGGTTGCCCGTTCCTAGCATCATAGCTTGGCCTCCTAGCACATAGGCTTGGTTTTGGCCTATTCCTTGGCTTGCCACACGACGTTGCACGTTCCGAGCATATCGGTTTGGCCTCCTAGCACGTTGCCTTGGTCTTGGTTGCCCGTTCCTAGCATATTGTATTAGCCTCCTAGCTCGTCGCCTTTGTCTTGGTTGTCCGTTCATAGCATATTGCCTTGCCCTCTAAGCAGGTTGCCTTGGTCTTGGCTATGCCTTGGTCGTCCGCACGACATTGGCCGTTCCTAGCATCATGGCTTGGCGTCCTAGCACGTTGCCTTCGTCTTGGCCTACGCCTTGGCTTTCCAGCACGACGTTGCAAGCTCCTAGCATAATGGCTTGGCCTCCTACTACGTTGCCTTGGTCTTGGTTTCCCGTTCCTAGCATCATGGCTTGGCCTCCTAGCACATTGCCTTGGTATTGGCCTATGCCTTGGCTGGCCCGCACGACGTTGCACGTTTCCGGCATATCGGCTTTGCTTCCAAGCACGTTCCTAACATATCACCTTTGCCTCCTAGCACGTTGCCTTGGTCTTGATTGCCCGTTCCTAGTATATTAGCTTCGCCTCCTAGCACGTTGTCTTGGTCTTGGCCTATGCCTTGGTCTTCCGCATGACGTTACCCGTTCCTAGCATGATGGCTTGGCTTGCCCGCACGACGTTGCATGTTTCGAGCATATTGGCTTGGCCTCTTAGCACGTTCCGTTGGTCTTGGCCTTTGCCTTAGCTAGCCCGCACGATGTTGCACGTTTATCGGTTTGGCCTCCTCGCCTGTTTTCCTTGGTCTTGGTTGCCCGTTCCTAGCATATTGGCTTGGCCTCCTAGCTCGTTGCCTTTGTCTTGGTTGTCCGTTCTTAGAATATTTCTTTGGCCACCTAGCAGGTTGCCTGGGTCTTGGCTTATGCTCTTGTCCTCCGCACGACGTTGCACGTTCCTAGCATATTGGCTTGGCCTCCTAGCACGATGCCTTGGTCTTGGTCTATGCCTTGGTTTTCCCGCACGACGTTGCACGTTCCGAGCATATCGGTTTGGCCTCCTAGTACGTTTCCGTGGTCTTGGTTTCCCATTCCTAGCATATTCGCTTGGCCTCCTAGTTGTTTTCCTTGGTCGTGCTTGTCCATTCCTAGCATATTAATATGGCCTCCATGCATGTTGCCTTAATCTTGGCTTATGCCTTGGTCGGCCGCACGACGTTACCCTATCCTAGCATCATGTCTAGGCGTCCTGGCACGTTGCCTTGCTCTTGGCGTAAGCCTTGGCTTGCACGCACGACATTGCACTTTCCTAGCATATTGGCTTGGCCTCTAAGCACGTTTGGTCTTGGTTGCCCGTTCCTAGCATCGTAGCTTGGCCTCCTAGCACGTTGCCTTGGTTTTGGCCTAAAACTTTGGCTTGCCGCATGACGTTGCACGTTCCGAGCATATCCGTTTGGCCTCCTAGCACCTTGCCTTGGTCTTGTTTCCCGCTCCTGGCATATTGGATTGGCCTCCTAGCTCGTTGTCTTTGTCTTGGTTGTCCGTTCATAGCATATTGCCTTGCCCTCCATGCAGGTTGCCTTGGTCTTGGATATGCCTTGCTCGCCCGCACGACGTTGCCCGTTCCTAGCATTATGCCTTGGCGTCCTAGCACGTTGCCTTGGTCTTGGCCAATGTCTTGGCTTTCCAGCAAGACGTTGCACGAACGCATATCGGCTTTGCTTCTTAGCACATGGCATGGCCCCCTAGCACATTGCTTTGGTCTTGGCCGATGCCTTGGCTTGCCCGAACGATGTTGCATGTTTCTAGCATATTGACTTTGCCTCCTAACACGTTGCCTTGGTCTTGTTTGTTCGTTCCTAGCATATTGGCTTAGCCTCCTAGCACGTTGCCTTGGTCTTGGTTGTCCGGTCCTAACATCATGGCTTGGCCTCCTAGCACGTTGCCCTGGTCTTGGCCTATGCCTTGGCTTACTCGCACGACGTTGCACGCTCCTAGCATATTGGCTTGGCCTCCTAGCACGTTTTCTTGGTCTTGGCCTATACCCTTGTCCTCCGCACGACGTTGCACGTTCCAAGCATATTGGCTTGGCCTCCTAGCACGTTGCCTTTGTCTAGGCTTATGCCTTTGCTTGCCCGAACGACGTTGCACGTTCCGAGCATATCGGTTTGGCCTCCTAGTACGTTGCCTTGGTCTTGGTTTCCCGTTCCTAGCATATTGGCTTGGCCTCCTAGCAGTTTGCCTTGGTCTTCCCTATCCGTTCCAAGCATATTTCCTTGGTCTCCATGCAAGTAGCCTTAATGTCGGCCTATGCCTTGTTCGCCCGCACGACTTGCCTTATCCTAGCATCATCCCTTGGCATCCTAACACGTTGCCTTGGTCTTGTTTGTCCGTTCCTAGCATATTGGCTTATTCTCCTAGCACGTTGCCTTGGTCTTCGTTGTCCGGTCCTAGCATCATGGCTTGGCCTCCTAGCACGTTGTATTGGTCTTGGACTATGCCTTTGCTTGCCCGGACGACGTTGCACGTTCCTAACATATTGGCTTGGCCTCCTAGCACGTTGTCTTGTTCTTGACCGATACCCTTGTCCTCCGCACGATGTTGCACGTTCCTAGCATATTGGCTTGGCCACTTAGCACGTTGTCTTGGACTTGGCCTATGCCATGGCTTGCCCGCGCGACGTTGCACGTTCCGAGCATATCGGTTTGGCATCCTAGTACGTTGCCTTGGTCTTGGTTTCCCGTTACTAGCATATTGGCTTGGCCTCCTAGCTCGTTGCCTTTGTATTGGTTGTCCGTTCCTAGCATATTGCCTTGGCCTCCTAGCAGGTTGCCTTGGTCTTGGCCTATGCCTTGGTTGCCCGCACGACGTTGCCCGTTCCTAGCATCATGGCTAGGCGTCCTAGAACGTTGCCTTGCTCTTGGCGTAAGCCTTGGCTTGCCCGCACAATGTTGTACATTCATATCATATTGGCTTGGCCTCTGAGCACGTTGCCTTGGTCTTGGTTACCCGTTTCTAGCATCATAGCTTGGCCTCCTAGCACGTTGCCTTGGTTTTGGCCTATGCCTTGGCTTGCCAGCACGACGTTGCACGTTCCGAGCATATCGGTTTGGCCTCCTACCACGTTGCCTTGGTCTTGGTTTCCCGCTACTAGCATATTGGCTTGGCCTCCTAGCTCGTTGCCTTTGTCTTGGTATTCCGTTCATAGCATATCGCCTTGCCCTCCAAACAGGTTGCCTTGGTCTTGGCTATGCCTTGGTCGCCTGCACGACATTACCCGTTCCTAGATCATGGCTTGGCGTCCTAGCACGTTGCCTTGTTCTTGGTTGTCCGGTCCTAACATCATGGCTTGGCCTTTTAGCATGTTGCATTGCTATTGGCTTATGCCTTGGCTTGCCCGCATGACGTTGTACGTTCCTAGCATATTGGCTTGGCTCCTTAGCATGTTGTCTTGGTCTTGGCCTATGCCTTGTCTTCCGGACGACGTTGCACGTTCCAAGTATATTGGCTTGGCCTCCTAGCACGTCGCCTTGGTCTTGGCCTAAGCATTGGCTTTCCCGCACGACGTTCCACGTTGCCTTGGTCTTGGCTGACCGTTCCTAGCATATTGGCTTAGCCTCCTAGCACATTGCCTTGGTCTTGGTTGCCCATTCCAAGCATCATAGGTTGGCCTCCTAGCACGTTGCCTTGGTTTTGGCCTATTCCTTGGCTTCCCCGCACGACATTGCACGTTCCGAGCATATCGGTTTGGTCTCCTAACACGTTACCTTGGTCTTGGTTGTCCGGTACTAGCATCATGGCTTGGCCTCCTAACACATTGCCTTGGTCTTGGCCTATGCCTTGGCTTGTCCGCACGACATTGCACGTTCCTAGCATATTTCCTTGGCCTCCATGCATGTTGCCTTAATCTTGTCCTATGCCTTGGTCACTGGCACATCGTTGCACGTTCCTAGCATATTGGCTTGGCCGCCTAGCACGTTGCCTTGGTCTTGGCGACCTTGGCTTGCTCTCCCTACGGTGCACGTTCCGAGTATATCGGTTTGGCCTCCTAGCATGTTGTCTTGGTCTTGCTTGTCCGTTCCTAGCATATTGGCCTGCCCTCCTAGCTCGTTGCCTTGGTCTTGGTTGGCGAATGCTATACTTTGATATGGTTAAATGTTGTTCTTTAACCAGACAGTTATAAAGGCCATTATTAGGTATAGTATGAACTACGCAAGAGGCGTATGTAGTCAAGATGGGATTTGTTCCTCTTATGTGTTGAGAGTTAGACATCTAAGGCGCCTTATCAAAAGTTGAACACTAAATGAGATTGATTGCGATCTATATCTCATATTCAACATGATGTCTGAGACAAAGGGATAATCGGTAACTTACCTTGTACATCAATTGGAGCTTTGAGCTTATTGGGAATTAGATGTTGTTGAATGGCACTTCGTCGTATGTTATTGGGGGCAGTGAAATGTTGCTAGACATTCACCACTGTCTATGTCAATATATATTGAGTCTTGAGCAAGTGGGAGATTGAAAGATCTATATGCTCAAGAATCATTATTAGGATGATATTGCTAATAATATATGATCCTAAAGGGTCACACCAATAACAACTTGATAAAAATAGATTATTTATAAGAATTTGATTATTGATAAATATTTATAACTCTTATAATTAAATTGAAAGTTATTTGTTTTATGAAAATGACAATTTTCAATGTCAAGTATCAACTATATCATAAGGTATGATTTATTAAGTCATGTACATCATTTTGAACTACTAAGACTTTTGTCTTTTAGTTAGACATGCTTCTATTATTTAAATAGGAAAGACATGCTTTAGAAGGATGTCTTGACACTATGGTTAAGCATGGGTAGGATGTCTTGACACTATGATTAATCATTAGTTGAGGTATGGACCACATGGGAAGACTAACTCAAGTAACCATATACTTGATGTATTCTCTTATTTTCTTTAAGACTCTAAAACTTGTTAAAAAAAAAGTCTAGAGAAGAATTGATACTTGCATACTCTCTTTAAGTCAAAACTTGGTTTTTGTCTTAAAGCTTAAGAGTTTAGGACTAGCATCCTTTCAAGTTGGTAATTGTTGGTGAACATCTTTGGAGGAGTTCTACTCTTGCACTCCTGCCATCTTCTTCAACGATCTAGCCTCCCAAGAGGAACCAAAAGCTACAAAGGTTGTTATTCTTTTCTTCCTATGGTTGCATAATATTTCCATACATGTAAAATGATCCTTGGTGGGTATAAACTTGTTTTATTCTTTTCTTCCTATGGTTGCTTCCGTTGCCATCTATGTATTTTAGAAACCAAATTTTTGAACTAAACCCAACAATTGGTATCAGAGCCAGGTTGCTTGCATGGTTAGATTTTAGATTATTTGGATAATCTTAGTTTTTGGAAAACATGGATAACTTTCTTTTATAAGAATATGTTCATACATGTTTTCTATGACAACTTGATAATTGTTATTATTATTTTTTTTTTGTGACCAAAAATTTACATGCATTTTTGGTCATAAAAGTTGTCTTAGAAAAACAAAGAGTTGTTTTATGTTTATATGTATTTTTGAGTGCATAAACAAGCCATGGACCATTTGTGATGTTGTTTGTGTTGATTATTCAAAATGGTTGTAATATTTGTTTTATTCATATGGTATGTAATAATTTAATAGTTAGTTTTTCTTCTTGTTTAATTTTGTAAGTAATAGATTAGTTTTAGACTAGTTTATCTTTATATAAAATGTAACAAGATTGAAGATGGTGGCCATTTTGAAGATCCAAACTAACCCCATGGTTTTGTGAAGTTTTACAACTTCCATGGATTTTTCAACAACTTGTTACAAAGAGTTGTCTAAGCAAGTGGGAGCTTGAAGAACATCATTTAGAAGATTTGGTTCCATTTGTCCCTTTAGGAATGGACTTGGCATTTTGTGATGGCTCACAAAATGTCACTAGTTTATGGCTTGGTTTATGCACATATGCATGCTCGTGATGGTTATTTCATGTTAATATTATGCTTGATTGATAAAATGAGATTTTACATGCTAAATAATATTTTGAACATAAATATCATCACATATTTCAAAATATGA
Organism: Silybum marianum; assembly: GCA_036898165.1. Lineage (NCBI taxonomy): Eukaryota > Viridiplantae > Streptophyta > Magnoliopsida > Asterales > Asteraceae > Silybum > Silybum marianum. The sequence goes on along the minus strand of CM072531.1, from coordinate 21,281,421 downwards.
CTTTTAAACTTAAGATGTATAAATTGAGACTTCAAAATAAAATAGTTTTGTTTTGAAAGCCCTATTACGACAAATTTTGAAATAATAATATTAATAAGTTTGAAATGGTGATTTTGATACTTATCCAAACTCTAAGTCTTTATAATAAAAGGAAGTTTTATTAAAAGGTTATAAATGGTTCTATAACGCTCAAACGTCGAACTTAATATAAGATATTAATTTTAAAATTTGATTGCGTCGAAATATATAAAACTATATTTATAAAGAACCTAAAACGTGATTTTGTGAAAATGATACCATGGCTTATTGGATGCATGCAATAACGATGATATCACATGTTTTAAACTAGAATTATAAAACATTTAAATCTCTTTTAAAAACGCAAGTCTATGCCATCCAATTATAGGAACATTCTCACATCATTTGTATAAGCTTGTGGGAAGAAGGATACCTAACCGCTTGTATTATCTCTTGATGGCCGAAGTGTATTCGTGATTCCTATAACTAGTTATGGGACGATTACACAAGTTTCTTTAATTGGATGACTTGATCGGGAATCTTTTGCGATAAAGGTTACCTAAGCATAAGAGGCCTGAGGCATAGATGGGATCAAACATGTCGATTAACAAAAGTTGTTTAGGATCCCATATAACTAGGAATTACATTTTGGTGTAATTAGTAAATTGTCACTTACCTTGTTGAAATAAATAAATGGGAAAAAGGATACCTAACTATTTATTTGTTTTGCAACTTGGATCCTATACTTTAATAATTAATGTTTTGGAAACATAAGGGTATTAATTTTAAAGAATTAAATACTAAATAAAACTTTGTTAAAATTTTGTATATGGCCCCACCTGCATCTGTCCCACATCACTCTCACATAATATCCCTACGATCTGTCCTAGAAAAGGCAAAACTTGATCATTCCAACTTTTTGGATTGGCATCGCAATCTAAGAATAGTCCTTAAACAAGAAAAGAAGGACTACATTCTTGAGGGCCCTATTCCCGAGGAACCCCACACCACTTCTAAGGTTGCACATGACTTATGGTTGAAGCATTGTGATGATTCAATCGATGTGTCATGCCTCATGCTTGCTATGATGATCCCGGACCTCCGAAGGATGCGGAACATCACACCGCTTATGATATGATCACACACTTGAAAGAAATGTTCGATAAGCAAGCAAGAACCGAGCGCTTTGAAGCTGTTCGAGGCTTGCACGGTTGCAAGATGGAAGAAAGCTCGGGAATGTGAGCACACATGTTCTCAAGATGAAGAGCTATCTGGATCATTTGGAGAGACTTGGCTCTCCATATCCACTTGATTTGGCAACGAGATGTGATCCTAAACTCTTTGCCAAAATCATATGATACCTTCATCATGAACTACAACATGAATGGTTGGGATAAACCTATCTCGAGTTGCACTCGATGCTTAAAGCGCCGAGAAGAACATTCCCGTGAAATCATCTCAAGTGCTCATGATAAGGGAGGGGCAAATCAAGAAGCCTAAAGGCAAGAACTCCAAAGGCAAGCCATATGTTGGCAAGGGCAAAAGGAAAATGTTTCCCCAAGCCCAACGGCCTAAGAAGAAGGAGAAAGTGGCAAAAGAAGATCCATGCTTTGAGTGTGGAGTCATTGGTCCTTTGGAAAAGGAAGCTTGTCCTACTTATCTTGCGGGGTTGAAAGCTAAGAAGGCCGGAGAAGGCACTTCGGTATATATATTTTCATGATTGAAATGGGAATCTTTACTTTTTCATCTAACACTTGGGTATTTGATGCGGGTGTGGAACTCATATTTGTAATTCGTTACGGGGGTTCGAGAAGGAGTAAGCGACTAAAGGCGAGCGACATGGTATTACACATGGGCAATGGAGCAAAAGTTGCAGTCCAAGCACTTGGAAATTTTGATTTGTGTTTACCTAATGGCCTGTATTTAAAATTAGACAATGTATGTTTGATTCCTAGTCTGACTAGGAATATTATTTCAGTTGCGCGTTTAAAACAATCTGGTTTCACTTATCAATTTGTTGATGATAATATTCACTCCTTTATGAATGGAATGTTCTATTTTGAGGCTAGGCCTATTAATGGAATTTATGAGTTAAATCTTGATTGTTCTTCAAACAATAATTCCATTTATCATGCAAACACCAAAAGGGTCAAATATGATTTAAACCAAACCTATCTATGGCATTGTCGACTTGGCCATATAAACAAGAAGCGCATATCCCAACTTCAAAAGAATGGACTTTTGAAGGCAAGTGATGATGAATCATTTGATATATGCGAATCTTGCTTATGTGGAAAGATGACAAAATTCCCTTTCTCTGGTTCTAGTGAAAGGGCAAGTGATTTGTTAGGAATCATACATACTGATGTATGTGGTCCTTTCAAAACTATGTCTAGATATGGTGAGAGATACTACATCACCTTTACTGACGACTTTAGTCGTTATGGTTATGTTTTCTTAATGAAACATAAGCATGAAGCATTTGAAAAGTTCAAATTGTTTCAAAGTGAAGCTGAAAATCAACTCAACAAGACCATTAAAATCCTTCGTTCAGATAGAGGAGGCGAGTACCTAAGCCAAGAGTTTCAAGATCATCTTAGGAGTCGTGGGATTGTCTCACAACTCACTCCACCCGAACACCACAACATAATGGTGTATACGGCGGAGGAACCAAACTTTATTAGATATGGTTCGATCTATGATGAGTAGAAGTACTCTTCCTTTATCGTTTTGGAGCTATGCCCTACTCACTGCTGCTCGTATTTTGAATATGGCTCCAACTAAGAAAGTAGATAAAACACCATATGAGATCTGGAATGGAAAAGCTCCATCCTTATCTTACTTGAGGGTTTGGGGATGTGAAGCTTATGCAAGACAAGAAACTTCAAGTAAACTTGAACCAAGATCTACTAAATGCATTTTTATAGGATACCCTAAAGATTGTTTAGGTTATTACTTCTACATTCCCAGCGAGAATAATATCTTTATTTCTCGAAAAGCTGATTTCTTAGAAAGCAAGTTTCTAATGGATGAATCAAGTGGGAGGCGCGTGGAACTTGAAGAAGATCATGAACCACCGCCAGATGCATCACAAGTTGGCACTAGTTCTCAACAAGAAATTGTTGAACTTTGAAAAATTAGTTGTTCATGATTCTAACGAAACACAGAGCGTTCGTAGATCTGATAGAGTTCGTCAAGAACCTAAGAAATATGGATTTCTCATTGACGAATGCTTCTTGATAGATTCTGATGAACCCATCAACTACCAGACTGCTATATCAGATTTTGAATCTGACAAATGGCTTGAAGCCATGAACGCGAGATGCAATCCATGCATGAGAACCAAGTATGGGACTTGGTTGATCTTCCTCCCCATAGTAAGACTGTAGGGAGTAAGTGGGTTTTCAAGAAGAAAACTGACATGGATGGTAATCTACACACTTTTAAAGCAAGACTTGTTGCAAAAGGTTTCACTCAAACTCATGGTATTGACTATGACGAAACTTTTTCTCCAGTCGCTATGATTAAATCTATTAGGATACTATTTGCCATAGGCTGCATACTATGACTATGAGATATGGCAAATGGATGTCAAAACCGCTTTTCTTAATGGACACTTACAAGAAGATGTCTATATGGTTCAGCCCGATGGTTTTGTCAATCAAAAGCATCCTAATAAAGTGTGTAAGCTTAAAAGATCCATTTATGGATTGAAGCAAGCATCTCGAACATGGAATATTCGTTTCGATGATGAAATCACAAAGTATGGTTTCATCAAGAACGAAGATGACACTTGTGTTTACAAGAAAACTAGTGGGAGCACGATAACGTTCCTAGTCTTATATGTAGATGACATACTAATCATGGGAAATGACATTCGACCTTGCCGGGTGTTAAGTCTTGGCTCGGAAAGTGTTTCTCAATGAAAGATCTAGGAGAGGCTGCATACATTCTTGGAATAAAGATCTATAGAGATAGATCAAAGCGATTAATAGGTTTAAGTCAAAGTGCATACATTGACAAAGTCTTGAAACGGTTCAAGATGGAACACTCTAAGCGAGGATTCGTACCAATAGCACATGGCACGATTTTGAGTTCATCTCAAAGTCCTAGCACAAAAGTTGAGCTAGAGAAGATGAGTGGCATTCCATATGCTTCGGCTATTGGATCCATCATGTATGCCATGCTATGCACTAGACCTGATGTATCGTGTGCTTTGAGTATGACGAGCAGATACCAACAAAATCCAGGAGATAGTCATTGGATAGCTGTGAAGAACATTTTGAAGTACTTACGAAGAACTAAAGATATGTTCCTCGTCTATGGAGGTATGGAAGAAGATCTTAGTGTAAAGTGTTACACGGATGCTTCTTTCCAAACAGAATCGAGATGATTGTAAGTCACAATCGGGATACGTCTTCATTATCAATGGAGGTGCGGTTTCTTGGAAGAGTTCCAAGCGAGTGTTGTAGCACGATCCACTACGAGAATCGAGAATATATTGCCGCTTCGAAGGCGCAAAGGAGAACACTTGGATGAAAAAGTTCATTAAAGATCTAGGGGTTGTTCCTTCCATTCAAGATCCTCTAGAAATCTTTTGTGACAATGAAGGTGCCATTGCATTAGCCAAGGAACCCAGATCACATCAAAGAACCAGGCACATTCACCGGAGATTCAACTACATTCGGGATGAAGTTGGAAGTGGTGACATTTGTATTCGCAAAGTACACACTGATCAAAACTTGGCGGACCCATTCACGAAGCCCCTTCCACAAGCTAAACATGAGGGTCATGCTAGAGCCATAGGACTTCGCTATTCTAGTGATTGGATTTGATCTTCTTTTAGTATTGAGTAATGGAACATTGTAAGTAACAACTATTTTAATGATTGTGATATATGGAATATGATCTTTTCATTAAATATTTGTTGTGTTCTATATTAACATGTTTAATCCTCGAATAATGTAGTTATTCTAAATGTCCATAGTCAATCATTGTTGTGGGAGCAACAATGAAGTAAGACTAATATGAATTGGATTGGTTGACAAAGCGTTGCAACCAAGTTCGTAGGTACTTGTTAAAGAACAAGTATTGGACTTGACCCATTTCAAGATCACTTCATGGATCGCTATCATAAGTGATACTTGATAAAGGTATTATCTTTATATCCTTAGACCTAAGATACATATTTGGGACTTGAGTGTGGCGAATGCTATACTTTGATATGGTTAAATGTTTTGTTCTTTAACCGAGACGGTTATAAAGGCCATTATTAGGTATAGTATGAACTACGCAAGAGGCGTATGTAGTCAAGATGGGATTTGTTCCTCTTATGTGTTGAGAGTTAGACATCTAAGGCGCCTTATCAAAAGTTGAACACTAAATGAGATTGATTGCGATCTATATCTCATATTCAACATGATGTCTGAGACAAAGGGATAATCGATAACTTACCTTGTACATCAATTGGAGCTTTGAGCTTATTGGGAATTAGATGTTGTTGAATGGCACTTCGTCGTATGTTATTGGGGGCAGTGAAATGTTGCTAGACATTCACCACTGTCTATGTCAATATATATTGAGTCTTGAGCAAGTGGGAGATTGAAAGATCTATATGCTCAAGAATCATTATTAGGATGATATTGCTAATAATATATGATCCTAAAGGGTCAAACCAATAACAACTTGATAAAAATAGATTATTTATAAGAATTTGATTATTGATAAATATTTATAACTCTTATAATTAAATTGAAAGTTATTTGTTTTATGAAAATGACAATTTTCAATGTCAAGTATCAACTATATCATAAGGTGTGATTTATTAAGTCATGTACATCATTTTGAACTACTAAGACTTTTGTCTTTTAGTTAGACATGCTTCTATTATTTAAATAGGAAAGACATGCTTTAGAAGGAAGTCTTGACACTATGGTTAAGCATGGGTAGGATGTCTTGACACTATGATTAATCATTAGTTGAGGTATGGACCACATAGGAAGACTAACTCAAGTAACCATATACTTGATGTATTCTCTTATTTTCTTTAAGACTCTAAAACTTGTTAAAAAAAAAGTCTAGAGAAGAATTGATACTTGCATACTCTCTTTAAGTCAAAACTTGGTTTTTGTCTTAAAGCTTAAGAGTTTAGGACTAGCATCCTTTCAAGTTGGTAATTGCTGGTGAACATCTTTGTAGGAGTTCTACTCTTGCACTCTTGCCATCTTCTTCAACGATCTAGCCTCCCAAGAGGAACCAAAAGCTACAAAGGTTGTTATTCTTTTCTCCCTATGGTTGCATAATCTTTTCATACATGTAAAATGATCCTTGGTGGGTATAAACTTGTTTTATGTTGTTCAAATCTTTATTGCTTCCGTTGCCATCTATGTATTTTAGAAACCAAATTTTTGAACTAAACCCAACAACACGTTCCTAGCATATTGGCTTGGCCTCCTAGCACGTTGTCTTGGTCTTGGCCGATACCCTTGTCCTCCGCACGATGTTGCACGTTCCTAGCATATTAGCTTGGCCTCTTAGCACGTTGTCTTGGACTTGGCCTATGCCATGGCTTGCCCGCGCGACGTTGCACGTTCCGAGCATATCGGTTTGGCCTCCTAGTACGTTGCCTTGGTCTTGGTTGTCCGTTACTAGCATATTGGCTTGGCCTCCTAGCTCGTTGCCTTTGTATTGGTTGTCCGTTACTAGCATATTGGCTTGGCCTCCTAGCAGGTTGCCTTGGTCTTGGACTATGCCTTGGTCGCCCGCACGACGTTGCCCGTTCCTAGTATCATGGCTAGGCGTCCTAGCACGTTGCCTTGCTCTTGGCGTAATCCTTGGCTTGCCCGCACAACGTTGTACGTTCATATCATATTGGCTTGTCCTCTGAGCACGTTGCCTTGGTCTTGGTTACCCATTTCTTGCATCATAGCTTGGCGTCCTAGCACGTTGCCTTGGTTTTGGCCTATTCCTTGGCTTCCCCGCACGACATTGCACGTTCCGAGCATATCGGTTTGTCTCTTAGCACGTTGCCTTGGTCTTGGTTGTCCGGTACTAGCTTCATGGCTTGGCCTCCTAACACATTGCCTTGGTCTTGGCCTATGCCTTGGCTTGTCCGCACGACATTGCACGTTCCTAGCATATTTCCTTGGCCTCCATGCATGTTACCTTAATCTTGTCCTATGCCTTAGTCACCCGCACATCGTTGCACGTTCCTAGCATATTGGCTTGGCCGCCTAGCACGTTGCCTTGGTCTTGGCGACCTTGGCTTGCCCTCCCTACGGTGCACGTTCCGAGTATATCGGTTTGGCCTCCTAGCATGTTGTCTTGGTCTTGGTTGCGCGTTCCTAGCATATTGGCCTGCCCTCCTAGCTCGTTGCCTTGGTCTTGGTTGTCCGGTCCAAGCATCATGGCATGGCCTCCTAGCACGTTGCCTTGGCTTAGCTTGGCCGCACGACGTTGCACGTTCTAGTGTATTGGCTTGGCCTCCTAGCACGTTGTCTTGGTCTTGGCCTATACGCTTGTCCTCCGCACGACGTTGCACGTTCCTAGCATATTGTCTTGGCCTCCTAGCACGTTGCCTTGGTCTTGTTTGTCCGTTCCTAGTATATTGGCTTGTCCTCCTAGCACGTAGCCTTGGTCTTGGTTGTCCGGTCCTAGCATCATGGCTTGGCCTCCTAGCTCGCTGCCTTGGTCTTGGCCTATGCCTTGGCTTGCCCGCACGACGTTGCACGTTCCTAGCGTATTGGCTTGGCCTCCTAGAATGTTGTCTTGGTCTTGGCCTATGCCCTTGTCCTCCGCACGACGTTGCACCTTCCTAACATATTGGCTTGGCCTCCTAGCACGTTGCCTTGGTCTTAACCATTGCCCTGGCTTGCCCTCCCTACGGTGCACGTTCCAAGTATATCGGTTTGGCCTCCAAGCATGTTGCCTTGGTCGTGGTTGCCCGTTCCTAGCATATTGGCTTGTCCTCCTAGCTCATTACCTTTGTCTTGGTTGTCTGTTCCTAGCATATTGCCTTTGCCTCCTTGCAGGTTGCCTTGGTCTTGGTCTATGCCTTGGCTTGCCCGCACGGCGTTGCACTTTTCGAGTATATCCGTTTTTCATCCTAGCACGTTGCCTTGGTCTTGGTTGCCCGTTCCTAGCATATTGGCTAGGCCTCCTAGGTCGTTTCCTTTGTCTTGGTTGTCCGTTCTTAGCATATTGCCTTGTCCTCCTAGCAGGTTACCTTGGTCTTGGCCTATGCCTTGGTCACCCGCACGACATTACCCATTTCTAGCATCATGGCTAGGCGTCCTGATACGTTTCCTTGCTCTTGGCCTATGCCTTGGCTTGGCCTCCTACCACGTTGCCTTGGTCTTGGTTTCCTGTTCCTAGCATCATGACTTGGCCTCCTAGCACATTGCCTTGGTATTGGCCTATGCCTTGGCTTACACGCACGACGTTGCACGTTCCTGGCATATCGGCTTTGCTTCCTAGCACATGGCTTGGCCCCTAGCACAGTGCATTGGTCTTGGCCTATGCCTTGGCTTTCCCGAACGACGTTGCATGTTTCTAGCATAGTGCAAGTTGCCTTGGTCTTGGCCTATGCCCTTGTCCTCCGCATGACTTTGCACATTCTAAACATATTGGCTTGGCGTCCTGGCATTGTGCCTTGGTCTTGGCCTATGCCTTGGCTTGCCCGCACGACGTTGCACGTTCCGAGCATATCGGTTTGGCCTCCTAGTACGTTGCCTTGGTCTTGGTTTCCCGTTCCTAGCATATTGGCTTGGCCTCCTAGTAGTTTGCATTGGTCTTGCTTGTCCGTTCCTAGCATATTTCCATGGCCTCCATGCATGTTGCCTTAATCTTGGTCTATGCCTTGGTCGCCCGCACGACGTTTCCCTATCCGAGCATCATGTCTAGGCGTCCTGGCACGTTGCCTTGCTCTTGGCCTAAGCCTTGGCTTGCGCGCATGACCTTGCACGTTCCTAGCATATTGGCTTGGCCTCTAAGCACGTTGCCTTAGTCTTGGTTGCTCGTTCCTTGCATCATAGCTTGGCCTCCTAGCACGTTGGCTTGGTTTTGGCCTATTCCTTGGCTTGCCGCACGACGTTGCACGTTCCGAGCATCTCGGTTTGGCCTCCTAGCACGTTGGCTTGGTCTTGTTTGCCCGCACCTAGCATATTGGATTGGCCTCCTAGCTCGTTGTCTTTGTTTTGGTTATCCGTTCATAGCATATTGCCTTGCCCTCCAAGCAGGTTGCCTTGGTCTTGGCTATGCCCCTTGGTCGCCCGCACGACGTTCCTAACATATCGGCTTTGCTTCCTAGCACGTTCCTAACATATCGGCTTTGCCTCCTAACACGCTGCGTTGGTCTTGATTGCCTGTTCCTAGTATATTTAGCTGCGCCTCCTAGCAAGTTGTCATGGTCTTGGCCTATGCCTTGGTCCTCCGCATGACGTTGACCATTCCTAGCATCATGGCTTGGCTTGCCCGCACGACGTTGCACTTTCCTAGCATATTGGCTTGGCCTCCAAGCACGTTCCCTTGGTCTTGGCCTCTGCCTTGGCTTGCCCGCACGACGTTGCACGTTCCAAATATATCGGTTTTTCCTCCTAGCTTGTTCCAAGTATGACGTTGCACGTTCCTGGTATATCGGCTTTGCTTCCTAGCCCATGGCATAGCCCCCTAGCACATTGCCTTAGTCTTAGCCTATGCCTTGGCTCGCCCGAACGTCGTTGCATGTTTCTAGCATATCGGCTTTGCCTCCTAGCACATTGCCTTGGTCTTGTTTGTCCGTTCCTAGCATATTGGCTTACCCTCCTAGCACGTTGCCTTGGTCTTGGTTGTCCGGTCCTAGCATCATGGCTTAGCCTCCTAGCACGTTGCCTTGGTCTTGGCCTATGCCTTGGCTTGCCCTCACGACGTTGCACTTTACTAGCATATTAGCTTGGCCTCCTAGCACGTTGTTTTAGTCTTGGTCTATACCCTTGTCCTCCGCAAAACATTGCACGTTCCAAGCATATTGGCTTGGCCTCTTAGCACGTTGCCTTGGTCTAGGGCTACGCCTTAGCTTGCCGGCACGACGTTGCACGTTCCGAGCATATCGGTTTTCGCCCTCCTAGTACGTTGTCTTGATTTCCCGTTCTTAGCGTATTGGCTTGGCCTCCTAGGAGTTTGCTTTGGTCTTTCTTGTCCGTTCCTAGCATATTTCCTTGGCCTCCATGCATGTTGCCTTAATCTTGGCCTATGCCTTAGTCGCGCACACGACGTTGCCCTATCCTAGCATCATGGCTTGGCGTCCTAACACGTTGCCTTGGTCTTGGCCTAAGCCTTGGCTTGCGCGCATGACCTTGCACGTTCCTAGCATATTGGCTTGGCCTCTAAGCACGTTTCCTTGGTCTTGGTTGACCGTTCCTAGCATCATAGCTTGGCCTCCTAGCACGTTGCCTTGGTTTTGGCCTATTCCTTGGCTTGCTCGCACGACGTTGCACGTTCAGAGCCTATTGGCTTGGCCTCCTAGCACGTTGCCTTGGTCTTGGTTGCCCGTTCCTAGCATATTGGATTAGCCTCCTAGCTCGTTGCCTTTGTCTTGGTTGTCCGTTCACAGCATATTGCCTTGCCCTCCTAGCAGGTTGCCTTGGTTTTGGCTATGCCTTGGTCGCCCGCACGACGTTGCCCGTTCGTAGCATCATAGCCAGCGTCTTAGCACGTTGCCTTGGTCTTGGCCTATGCCTTGGCTTTCCAGCATAATGGCTTGGCCTCCTACCACGTTGCCTTGGTCTTGGTTTCTCGTTCCTAGCATCATGGGTTAGCCTCCTAGCACGTAGCCTTGGTCTTGGCCTATGCCTTGGCTTGCCCGCACGACGTTGCACGTTCCTGGCATATCGGCTTTGCTTCCTAGCACGTTCCTAGAATATTGGCTTTGCCTCCTAGCGTGTTGCCTTTGTCTTGGTTGCCCGTTCCTAGTATATTAGCTTCGCCTCCTAGCACGTTGTCTTGGTCTTGGCCTATGCCTTGGTCCTCCGCATGACGTTGCCCATTCCAAGCATCATGGCTTGGCTTGCCCGCACGACGTTGCACGTTCCTAGCATATTGGCTTGGCCTCCTAGCACGTTGCCTTGATCTTGGCCTATGCCTTGGCTAGCCAGCACGACGTTGCACGTTCCAAGTATATCGGTTTGGCCTCCTAGGCTGTTGCCTTGGTCTTGGTTGCCCGTTCCTAGCATATTGGCTTGGCTCCTAGCTCGTTGCCTTAGTCTTGGTTGTCCGTACCTAGAATATTGCCTTGGCCTCCTAGCAGGTTGCCTTGGTCTTGGCCTATGCCCTTGTCCTCCGCACGCCGTTGCACATTCCAAGCATATTGGCTTGGCCTCCTGGCATGGTGCCTTGGTCTTGGCCTATGCCTTGGCTTGCCCGCACGACGTTGCACGTTCCGAGCATATCGGTTTGAACTCCTAGCACGTTGCCTTGGTCTTGGTTGCCCGTTCCTAGCATATTGGCTTGGCCTTCTAGCAGTTTGCCTTGGTCTTGCTTGTCTGTTCCTAGCTTATTTTCTTGGTCACCCGCACGACCTTGCCCTATCCAAGCATCATTGCTTGGCGTCCTAGCAGTTTGTCTTGGTTTTGGACTATACCTTGGCTTGCCAGCACGACGTTCCAAGCTCCTAGCATCTTAGCTTAGCCTCCTACCACGTTGCCTTGGTCTTGGTTTCCCGTTCGTAGCATCATGGATTGGCCTCCTAGCAGTTTTCCTTGGTCTTGCTTGTCTGTTCCTAGCGTATTTCCTTGGTCACCCGCACGACGTTGCTCTATCCTAGCATCATTGCTTGGCGTCCTAGCACGTTGCCTTGGTCTTGGCCTATGCCTTGGCTTGCCAGCACGACGTTCCAAGCTCCTAGCATATTGGCTTAGCCTCCTACCAAGTTGCCTTGGTCTTGGTTTCCCGTTCCTAGCATCATGGCTTGGCCTCATAGCATATTTCCTTGGTTTTGGCCTATGCCTTGGCTTGCCCGCACGACGTTGCACGTTCCTAACATATCAGCTTTGCCTCCTAGCACGTTGCCTTGCTCTTGGTTGCCCGTTCCTAGCATATTAGCTTGGCCTCCTAGCACGTTATCTTGGTCCTTGCCTATGCCTGGTTCGCCCGCACAACGTTTTCCGTTCCTGGCACCATGGCTTGGCGTCCTAGCACATTGCCTTGGTCTTGGCCTAAGCCTTGGCTTACCCACACGACGTTGCACGTTCCTAGCATATTGGCTTGGCCTCCTTGCACGTCGCCTTGTTCTTGGTTGCCCATTCCTAGCATCATAACTTTGCTTCCTAGCACGTTGCCTTGGTCTTGGCCTATACCTTTGGTTGCCCGCACGACGTTGGACGTTCCGAGCATATCGGTTTGGACTCCTAGTACGTTGGCTTCGTCTTGGTTTCCCGTTCCTCGCATATTGGCTTCGCCTCCAAACTCGTTGCCTTTGTCTTGGTTGTCCGTTCCTAGAATATTGTATTGGCCTCCTAGCTGGTCGCCTTGGTCTTGGACAATGCCTTGGTCGCCCGCACGACTTTGCCCGTTCCTAGCATCATGGCTTGGCGTCCTAGCACGTTGCCTTGGTCATGGCCTATGTCTCGGCTTGCCCGCACGACGTTGCACGCTCCTAGTATATTGCCTTGGCCTCTTGGCATGTTGCCTTGGTTTTGGTTGCCCGTTCCTAGCGTCATGGCCTGGCCTCCATCCACGTTGCCTTGGTCTTGGTCTTGGTTTCCCGTTCCTAGCATCATGGCTTGGCCTCATAGCATATTTCCTTAGTTTTGGCCTATGCCTTGGCTTGCCCGCACGACGTTGCACGTTCCTAACATATCAGCTTTGCCTCCTAGCACGTTGCCTTGCTCTTGGTTTCCCGTTCCTAGCATATTAGCTTGGCCTCCTAGCACGTTATCTTGGTCCTTGCCTATGCCTTGTTCGCCCGCACAACGTTTCCCGTTCCTGGCACCATGGCTTGGCGTCCTAGCACATTGCCTTGGTCTTGGCCTAAGCCTTGGCTTACCCACACGACGTTGCACGTTCCTAGCATATTGGCTTGGCCTCCTTGCACGTCGCCTTGTTCTTGGTTGCCCATTCCTAGCATCATAACTTCGCTTCCTAGCACGTTGCCTTGGTCTTGGCCTATACCTTTGGTTGCCCGCACGACGTTGGACGTTCCGAGCATATCGGTTTGGACTCCTAGTACGTTGGCTTCGTCTTGGTTTCCCGTTCCTCGCATATTGGCTTTGCCTCCAAACTCGTTGCCTTTGTCTTGGTTGTCCGTTCCTAGAATATTGTATTGGCCTCCTAGCTGGTCGCCTTGGTCTTGGACAATGCCTTGGTCGCCCGCACGACTTTGCCCGTTCCTAGCATCATGGCTTGGCATCCTAGCACGTTGCCTTGGTCATGGCCTATGTCTCGGCTTGCCCGCACGACGTTGCACGCTCCTAGTATATTGCCTTGGCCTCTTGGCATGTTGCCTTGGTTTTGGTTGCCCGTTCCTAGCATCATGGCCTGGCCTCCATCCACGTTGCCTTGGTTTTGGTCTTGGTTTCCCGTTCCTAGCATCATGGCTTGGCCTCATAGCATATTTTCTTTAGTTTTGGCCTATGCCTTGGCTTGCCCGCACGACGTTGCACGTTCCTAACATATCAGCTTTGCCTCCTAGCACGTTGCCTTGCTCTTGGTTTCCCGTTCCTAGCATATTAGCTTGGCCTCCTAGCACGTTATCTTGGTCCTTGCCTATGCCTTGTTCGCCCGCACAACGTTTCCCGTTCCTGGCACCATGGCTTGGCGTCCTAGCACATTGCCTTGGTCTTGGCCTAAGCCTTGGCTTACCCACACGACGTTGCACGTTCCTAGCATATTGGCTTGGCCTCCTTGCACGTCGCCTTGTTCTTGGTTGCCCATTCCTAGCATCATAACTTCGCTTCCTAGCACGTTGCCTTGGTCTTGGCCTATACCTTTGGTTGCCCGCACGACGTTGGACGTTCCGAGCATATCGGTTTGGACTCCTAGTACGTTGGCTTCGTCTTGGTTTCCTGTTCCTCGCATATTGGCTTCGCCTCCAAACTCGTTTCCTTTGTCTTGGTTGTCCGTTCCTAGAATATTGTATTGGCCTCCTAGCTGGTCGCCTTGGTCTTGGACAATGCCTTGGTCGCCCGCACGACTTTGCCCGTTCCTAGCATCATGGCTTGGCGTCCTAGCACGTTGCCTTGGTCATGGCCTATGTCTCGGCTTGCCCGCAGGACGTTGCACGCTCCTAGTATATTGCCTTGGCCTCTTGGCATGTTGCCTTGGTTTTGGTTGCCCGTTCCTAGCATCATGGCCTGGCCTCCATCCACGTTGCCTTGGTTTTGGTCTTGGTTTCCCGTTCCTAGCATCATGGCTTGGCCTCATAGCATATTTTCTTTAGTTTTGGCCTATGCCTTGGCTTGCCCGCACGACGTTGCACGTTCCTAACATATCAGCTTTGCCTCCTAGCACGTTGCCTTGCTCTTGGTTTCCCGTTCCTAGCATATTAGCTTGGCCTCCTAGCACGTTATCTTGGTCCTTGCCTATGCCTTGTTCGCCCGCACAACGTTTCCCGTTCCTGGCACCATGGCTTGGCGTCCTAGCACATTGCCTTGGTCTTGGCCTAAGCCTTGGCTTACCCACACGACGTTGCACGTTCCTAGCATATTGGCTTGGCCTCCTTGCACGTCGCCTTGTTCTTGGCCTATGCCCTGACTTGCCAGCACGACATTGCAAGCTCCTAGCATATTGGCTTGGCCTCTAAGCACGTTGCCTTGGTCTTGGTTGCCGTTCCTAGCATCATATCTTGTCCTCCTAGCAGGTTGCCTTGGTCTTGGCCTATGCCTTGGTCATCCGCACAAAATTACCCGTTTCTAGCATCATGGCTAGGCATCCTGACACGCTTCCTTGCTCTTGGCCTATGCCTTGGCTTGCCAGCACGACGTTGCAAGCTCCAAGCATATTGGCTTGGCCTCCTACCACGTTGCCTTGGTCTTGGTTTTCCGTTCCTAGCATCAAGGCTTGGGCTCCTAGCACATTGCTTTGGTATTGGCCTATGTCTTGGCTTACACGCACGACGTTGCACGTTCCTGGCATATCGACTTTGCTTCCTAGCACATGGCTTGGCCCCCCTAGCATAGTGCATTGGTCTTTGTCTATGCCTTGGCTTGCCCGAACGACGTTGCACGTTTCTAGCATATTGGCTTGGCCTCCTTGCACGTCGCCTTGTTCTTGGTTGCCCATTCCTAGCATCATAACTTCGCTTCCTAGCACGTTGCCTTGGTCTTGGCCTATACCTTTGGTTGCCCGCACGACGTTGGACATTCCGAGCATATCGGTTTGGACTCCTAGTACGTTGGCTTCGTCTTGGTTTCCCGTTCCTCGCATATTGGCTTCGCCTCCAAACTCGTTGCCTTTGTCTTGGTTGTCCGTTCCTAGAATATTGTATTGGCCTCCTAGCTGGTCACCTTGGTCTTGGACAATGCCTTGGTCGCCCGCACGACTTTGCCCGTTCCTAGCATCATGGCTTGGCGTCCTAGCACGTTGCCTTGGTCATGGCCTATGTCTCGGCTTGCCCGCACGACGTTGCACGCTCCTAGTATATTGCCTTGGCCTATTGGCATGTTGCCTTGGTTTTGGTTGCCCGTTCCTAGCATCATGGCCTGGCCTCCATCCACGTTGCCTTGGTTTTGGTCTTGGTTTCCCGTTCCTAGCATCATGGATTGGCCTCATAGCATATTTTCTTTAGTTTTGGCCTATGCCTTGGCTTGCCCGCACGACGTTGCACGTTCCTAACATATCAGCTTTGCCTCCTAGCACGTTGCCTTGCTCTTGGTTTCCCGTTCCTAGCATATTAGCTTGGCCTCCTAGCACATTATCTTGGTCCTTGCCTATGCCTTGTTCGCCCGCACAACGTTTCCCGTTCCTGGCACCATGGCTTGGCGTCCTAGCACATTGCCTTGGTCTTGGCCTAAGCCTTGGCTTACCCACACGACGTTGCACGTTCCTAGCATATTGGCTTGGCCTCCTTGCACGTCGCCTTGTTCTTGGCCTATGCCCTGACTTGCCAGCACGACATTGCAAGCTCCTAGCATATTGGCTTGGCCTCTAAGCACGTTGCCTTGGTCTTGGTTGCCGTTCCTAGCATCATATCTTGTCCTCCTAGCAGGTTGCCTTGGTCTTGGCCTATGCCTTGGTCATCCGCACAAAATTACCCGTTTCTAGCATCATGGCTAGGCATCCTGACACGTTTCCTTGCTCTTGGCCTATGCCTTGGCTTGCCAGCACGACGTTGCAAGCTCCAAGCATATTGGCTTGGCCTCCTACCACGTTGCCTTGGCTTGGTTTCCCGTTCCTAGCATCAAGGCTTGGGCTCCTAGCACATTGCTTTGGTATTGGCCTATGTCTTGGCTTACACGCACGACGTTGAACGTTCCTGGCATATCGGCTTTGCTTCCTAGCACATGGCTTGGCCCCCCTAGCACAGTGCATTGGTCTTTGTCTATGCCTTGGCTTGCCGGAACGACGTTGCATGTTTCTAGCATATCGGCTTTGCCTCCTAGCACGTTGCCTTGGTCTTGTCTGTCCGTTCCTAGCATGTTGGCTTAGCCTCCTAGCACGTTGCCTTGGTCTTGGTTGTCCGGTCCTAGCATCATGGCTTGGCCTCCTAGCACGTTGCCTTGGTCTTGGCCTATGCCTTGGCTTACCCGCACGACGTTGCACGTTCCTAGCGTATTGGCTTGTCTCCTAGCACGTTGTCTTGGTCTTGGCCTATACCCTAGCACGTTCCCTTGGTCTATGCCTATGCCTTGGCTTGCCCGAACGACGTTACACGTTCCGAGCATATCGGTTTGGCCTCCTAGTACGTTTCCTTGGTCTTGGTTTCCTGTTCCTAGCATATTGGCTTGGCCTCCTAGCAGTTTGCTTTGGTCTTGCCTGTCCGTTCCTAGCATATTTCCTTCGTCTCCATGCATGTCGCCTTAATGTTGGCCTATGCCTTGGTAGCCCGCACGACTTGCCTTATCCTAGCATCATCGATTGGCGTCCTAACACGTTGCCTTGGTCTTGGCCTATGCCTTGGCTTGCCAGCACGACGTTGCAAGCTCCTAGCATATTCGCTTGGCCTCCTACCACGTTGCCTTGGTCTTGGTTGCCCGTTCCTAGCATCATGGCTTGGCCTCCTAACACATTTTCTTGGTCTTCGCCTATGCTATGGCTTGCCCGCACGACGTTGCCCTATCCTAGCATCATGGCTTGGCGTCCTAACACGTTGCCTTGGTCTTGGCCTATGCATTGGCTTACCCGCACGACGTTGCACTTTGCTATCATATTAGCTTGGCCTCCTAGCACGTTGTCTTGGTCTTGGCCTATACCCTTGTTCTTCGCACGACGTTCCACGTTCCTAGCATATTGGCTTGGCCTCCTAGCACGTTGCCTTGGTCTTGTTTGTCCGTTCCTAGATTATTGGCTTAGCCTCCTAGCACATTGCCTAGGTCTTGGTTGTCCGGTCCTAGCATCATGGCTTGGCCTCCTAACACGTTTCCTTGGTCTTGGCCTTTGCCTTGGCTTGTCCGCACGACATTGCACGTTCCTAGCATATTTCCTTGGCCTCCATGCATGTTGCCTTAATTTTGGCCTATGCCTTGGTCGCCCGCACATCGTTGCACGTTCCTAGCATATTGGCTTAGCCTCCTAGCACGTTGCCTTGGTCTTGGCCAATGCCTTGGCTTGCCCTCCCTACGGTGCACGTTCCGAGTATATCGGTTTGGCCTCCTACCATGTTGCCTTGGTCTTGGTTGCCCGTTCCTAGCATATTGGCTTGTCCTCCTAGCTCGTTGCTTTGGTCTTGGTTTTCCGGTCCAACCATCATGGCTTGGCCTCCTAGCACGTTGCCTTGGTCTTGGCCTATGCCTTGGCTTGCCCGCACGACGTTGCACGCTCCAAGCGTATTGGCTTGGCCTCCTGGCACGTTGTTTTGGTCTTGGCCTATACCCTTGTCCTCCGCACGATGTTGCACGTTCCTAGCATATTGTCTTGACCTCCTAGCTCGTTGCCTTGGTCTTGGTTGTCCGGTCCTAGCATCATGGCTTGGCCTCCAAGCACGCTGCCGTGGTTTTGTCCTATGCCTTGGCTTGCTCGCACGATGTTGCACGTTCCTAGCATATTGGCTTGGCCTCCTAGAAAGTTGTCTTGGTCTTGGCCTATGCCCTTGTCCTCTGCACGACGTTGCACGTTCCTAGCATAATTGCTTGGCCTCCTAGCACGTTGCCTTGGTCTTGTTTGTCCGTTCCTAGTATATTGGCTTGTCCTCCTAGCACGTTGCCTTGGTCTTGGTTGTCCGGTCCTAGCATCATGGCTTGGCCTCCTAGCACGTTGCCTTGGTCTTGGCCTATGCCTTGCCTTGGCCTCCAAGCATATTTACTTGGCCACCATGAATGTTGCCTAAATCTTGGCCTATGCCTTGGTCGCCCGCACGACGTTGCACCTACCTAGCATATTGGCTTGGCCTCCTAGCACGTTGCCTTGGTCTTAGCCAATGCCCTGGCTTGCCCTCCCTACGGTACACGTTCCGAGTATATCGGTTTGGCCTCCAAGCATGTTGCCTTGGTCGTGGTTGCCCGTTCCTAGCATATTGGCTTGTCCTCCTAGCTCGTTACCTTTGTCTTGGTTGTCCGTTCCTAGCATATTGCCTTGCCTCCTAGTAGGTTGCCTTGGTCTTTGTCTATGCCTTGGCTTGCCCCATCGGCGTTGCACTTTCCGAGTATATCGGTTTGTCATCCTAGCACGTTGCCTTGGTCTTGGTGACCCGTTCCTAGCATATTGGCTTGGCCTCCTAGGTCGTTGCCTTTGTCATGGTTGTCCGTTCCTAGCATATTGCCTTGTCCTCCTAGCAGGTTGCCTTGGTCTTTGCCTATGCGTTGGTCACCCGCACGACATTTCCCATTTCTAGCATCATGGCTAGGCGTCCTAGCAGGTTTCCTTGCTCTTGGCCTATGCCTTGGCTTGCTCGCACGATGTTGCACGTTCCTAGCGTATTGGCTTGGCCTCCTAGAAAGTTGTCTTGGTCTTGGCCTATGCCCTTGTCCTCTGCACGACGTTGCACGTTCCTAGCATAATTGCTTGGCCTCCTAGCACGTTGCCTTGGTCTTGTTTGTCCGTTCCTAGTATATTGGCTTGTCCTCCTAGCACGTTGCCTTGGTCTTGGTTGTCCGGTCCTAGCATCATGGCTTGGCCTCCTAGCACGTTGCCTTGGTCTTGGCCTATGCCTTGGCTTGGCCTCCAAGCATATTTACTTGGCCACCATGAATGTTGCCTAAATCTTGGCCTATGCCTTGGTCGCCCGCACGACGTTGCACCTACCTAGCATATTGGCTTGGCCTCCTAGCACGTTGCCTTGGTCTTAGCCAATGCCCTGGCTTGCCCTCCCTACGGTGCACGTTCCGAGTATATCGGTTTGGCCTCCAAGCATGTTGCCTTGGTCGTGGTTGCCCGTTCCTAGCATATTGGCTTGTCCTCCTAGCTCGTTACCTTTTCTTGGTTGTCCGTTCCTAGCATATTGCCTTGCCTCCTAGTAGGTTGCCTTGGTCTTGGTCTATGCCTTGGCTTGCCCCATCGGCGTTGCACTTTCCGAGTATATCGGTTTGTCATCCTAGCACGTTGCCTTGGTCTTGGTGGCCCGTTCCTAGCATATTGGCTTGGCCTCCTAGGTCGTTGCCTTTGTCATGGTTGTCCGTTCCTAGCATATTGCCTTGTCCTCCTAGCAGGTTGCCTTGGTCTTTGCCTATGCCTTGGTCACCCGCACGACATTTCCCATTTCTAGCATCATGGCTAGGCGTCCTAACAGGTTTCCTTGCTCTTGGCCTATGCCTTGGCTTGCCAGCACGACGTTGCAAGCTCCTAGCATATTGGCTTGGCCTCCTACCACGTTGCTTTGGTCTTGGTTTCCCGTTCCTAGCATCATGGCTTGGCCTCCTAGCACATTGCCTTGGTATTGGCCTATGCCTTGGCTTACACGCACGACGTTGCACGTTCCTGGCATATCGGCTTTCCTTCCTAGCACATGGCTTGGCCCCCTAGCACAGTGTCTTGGTCTTGGACTATGCCTTGGCTTGCCTAAACGACGTTGCATGTTTCTAGCATATCGGCTTTGCCTCCTAGCACGTTGCCTTGGTCTTGTATGTCCGTTCCTAGCATATTGGCTTAGCCTCCTAGCACGCTGCCTTGGTCTTGGTTGTCCGGTCCTAGCATCATGGCTTGGCCTCCAAATTTCCTTGGTTAACAATAATTGTAGTTTTACCTTGAATAATCCACATCACTTATGCTTCTATTGTAACAAAAGATTCCCCGTTGCCTTGGTCTTGGCCTATGCCTTGGCTTACCCGCACGACGTTGCACGTTCCTAGCGTATTGGCTTGGCCTCCTAGCACGTTGTCTCGGTCTAGGCCTATGCCTTGGGTTGCCCGAATGACGTTGCACGTTCCGAGCATATCGGTTTGGCCTCCTAGTACGTTGCCTTGGTCTTGGTTTCCCGTTCCTAGCATATTGGCTTGGCCTCCTAGCAGTTTGCCTTGGTCTTGCCTGTCCGTTCCTAGCATATTTCCTTGGTCTCCATGCATGTCGCCTTAATGTTGGCCTATGCCTTGGTAGCCCGTACGACTTGCCTTATCCTAGCATCATCGCTTGGTGTCCTAACACGTTGCCTTGGTCTTGGCCTATGCCTTAGCTTGCCAGCACGACGTTGCATGCTCCTAGCATATTGGCTTGGCCTCCTACCAAGTTGCCTTGGTCTTGGTTGCCCGTTCCTAGCATCATGGCTTGGCCTCCTAACACGTTTTCTTGGTCTTCGCCTATGCATTGGCTTGCCCGCACGACGTTGCCCTATCCTAGCATCATGGCTTGGCGTCCTAACACGTTGCCTTGGTCTTGGTCTATGCATTGGCTTGCCCGCACGACGTTGCACTTTGCTAGCAAATTAGCTTGGCCTCCTAGCACGTAGTCTTGGTCTTGGCTTATACGCTTGTCCTCCGCACGACATTGCACATTCCAAGCATATTGGCTTGGCCTCCTAGCACGTTGCCTTGGTCTAGGCCTATGGCTTGGCTTGCCCGCACGACGTTGCACGTTCCGAGCATGTCGGTTTGGCCTCCTAGTACGTTCCCTTGGTCTTGGTTGCCCGTTCCTAGCATATTGGCTTGGCCTCCTAGCTCCTAGCTCGTTTTCTTTGTCTTGGTTGTCCGTTCCTAGCATATTGCCTTGGCCTCCTAGCAGGTTGCTTGGTCTTGGCCTATGCCTTGGTCACCCGCACGACGTTGCCCGTTCCTAGCATCATGGCTAGGCGTCCTGGCACGTTGCCTTGCTCTTAGCTTAAGCCTTGGCTTGCCCGCACAACGTTGTACGTCCCTATCATATTGGCTTGGCCTCTTAGCACGTTGCCTTGGTCTTGATAACCCGTTTCTAGCATCATAGTTGGGCCATCTAGCACATTGCCTTGGTTTTGGCCTATGCCTTGGCTTGCCCGCACGACGTTGCACGTTCCAGGCATATAGGTTTGGCCTCCTAGCACGTTGCCTTGGTCTTGGTTGCCCGTTCCTAGCATTTTGGCTTGGCCGCCTAGCTCGTTACCTTTGACTTGGTTGTTCGTTCATATCATATTGTCTTGCCCTTCAAGCAGGTTGCCTTGGTCTTGGCTATGACTTGGTCGCCAGCACGATGTTGCCCGTTCCTAGCATCATGGCTTGGTATCCTAGCACGTTGCCTTGGTCTTGGCCTATGCCTTGGCTTGCCAGCACGACATTGCAAGCTCCTAGCATATTGGCTTGGCCTCTAAGAACGTTGCCTTGGTCTTGGCCTCCTAGCACGTTGGCTTGGTTTTGGCCTATTCCTTGGCTTGCTGCACGACGTTGCACGTTCCGAGCATATCGGTTTGGCCTCCTAGCACGTTGCCTTGGCCTTGGTTGCCCGCTCCTAGCATATTGGATTGGCCTCCTAGCACATTGCCTTTGTTTTGGTTGTCCGTGCATAGCATATTGCCTTGCCATTCAAGCAAGTTTCCTTTGTCTTGGCTATGCCTTGGTCAGCCGCACGACGTTGCTCGTTCCTAGCATAATGGCTTGGCATCCTACCACATTGCCTTGGTCTTGGTTTCCCGTTCCTTGCATCATGGCTTGGCCTCCTAGCACATTGCCTTGGTCTTGGCCTATGCCTTGACTTTCCCGCACGACGTTGCACGTTCCTGGCATATCGGCTGTGCTTCCTAGCACATGGCTTGTCCCTCTAGCACATTGCCTTGGTCTTGGCCTATGCCTTGGCTTGCCCGAACGATGTTGCATGTTTCTAGCATATCGGCTTTGCCTCCTAGCACGCTGCCTTGTTCTTTTTTGTCCGTTCGTAGCATATTGTCATGGCCTCCTTGCTTGTTGCCTTGCTTTTGGCCTATTCCTTGGCTTGCCGCACGACGTTGCACATTCCCAGCATATCGGTTTGGCCTCCTAGCACGTTGCCTTGGTCTTGCTTGCCCGCTCCTAGCTCTTTGCCTTTATCTTGGTTATCCGTTCATAGCATATTGCCTTGGCCTCCAAGCAGGTTGCCTTGCTCTTGGCTATGCCTTGTCGCCCGCACGACGTTGCCCGTTCCTAGCATAATGGCTTGGCCTCCTACCATGTTGCCTTGGTCTTGGTTTCCCGTTCCTAGCATCATGGCTTGGCCTCCTAGAACATTGCCTTGGTCTTGGCCTATGCCTTGGCTTACCCGCACAACGTTGCACGTTCCTGGCATATCGGCTTTGCTCTTTAGCACATGGATTGGCCGCCTAGCACATTGCCTTCGTCTTGGCCTATGCCTTGGCTTGCCCGAACGACGTTGCATGTTTTTAGGATATCGGCTTTGCCTCCAAGCAAGTTGACTTGGTCTTGTTTGTCTGTTCCTAGCATAATGGATTGGCATCCTACCACGTTGCCTTGGTCTTCGTTGTCCGGTCCTAGCATCATGGCTTGGCCTCCTAGCACGTTGCGTTGGTCTTGGCCTATGCCTTTGCTTGCCCGCACGACTTTGCCCGTTCCTAGCATATTGGCTTGATCTCCTAGCACGTTGTCTTGGTCTTGGCCGATACCCTTGTCCTCCGCACGATGTTGCACGTTCCTAGCATATTGGCTTGGCCTCTTAGCACGTTGTCTTGGACTTGGCCTATGCCATGGCTTGCCCGCTCGACGTTGCACGTTCCGAGCATATCGGTTTGGCCTCCTAGTACGTTGCCTTGGTATTGGTTGCCCGTTACTAGCATATTGGCTTGGCCTCCTAGGTCGTTGCCTTTGTATTGGTTGTCCGTTCCTAGCATATTGCCTTGGCCTCCTAGCAGGTTGCCTTGGTCTTGGCCTATGCCTTGGTCGCCCGCACGACGTTGCCCGTTCCTAGCATCATGGCTAGGCGTCCTGGCACGTTGCCTTGCTCTTGCGTAAGCCTTGGCTTGCCCGCTCAATGTTGTACGTTCCTATCATATTGGCTTGGCCTCTGAGCACGATGCCTTGGTCTTGGTTACCCGTTTCTAGCATCAAAGCTTGGCCTCCTAGCACGTTGCCTTGGTTTTGGCCTATTCCTTGGCTTGCTGCACAACGTTGCAAGTTCCGAGCATATCGGTTTGGCCTCCTAGCACGTTGCCTTGGCCTTGGTTGTCCGTTCATAGCATATTGTCTTGCCCTCCAAGCAGGTTGCCTTGGTCTTGGCTATGCCTTGGGCGCCAGCACGACGTTGCCCGTTCCTAGCATCATGGCTTGGCGTTCCAGCACGTTGCCTTGGTCTTGGCCTATGCCCTGACTTGCCAGCACGACATTGCAAGCTCCTAGCATATTGGCTTGGCCTCTAAGCACGTTGCCTTGGTCTTGGTTGCCGTTCCTAACATCATATCTTGGCCTCCTAGCACGTTGCCTTGGTTTTGGCCTATTCCTTGGCTTGCTGCACGATGTTGCACGTTCCGAGCATATCGGTTTGGCCTCCTAGTACGTTGCCTTGGCCTTGCTTGCCCGCTCCTAGCATATTGGATTGGCCTCCTAGCTCGTTGCCTTTGTTTTAGTTGTCCGTGCATAGCATATTGCATTGCCATTCAAGCAAGTTTCCTTGGTCTTGGCTATGCCTTGGTCGCCTGCACGACGTTGCTCGTTCCTAGCATAATGGCTTGGCATCCTACCACATTGCCTAGGTCTTGGTTTCCCGTTCCTTGCATCATGGTTTGGCCTCCTAGCACATTGCCTTGGTCTTAGCCTATGCCTTGACTTTCCCGCACGACGTTGCACGTTCCTGGCATATCGGCTGTGCTTCCTAGCACATGGCTTGTCCCCCTAGCACATTGCCTTGGTCTTGGCCTATGCCTTGGCTTGCCCGAACGATGTTGCATGTTTCTAGCATATCGGCTTTGCCTCCTAGCACGCTGCCTTGGTCTTTTTTGTCCGTTCGTAGCATATTGTCATGGCCTCCTTGCTTGTTGCCTTGCTTTTGGCCTATTCCTTGGCTTGCCGCACGACGTTGCACGTTCCAAGCATATCGGTTTGGCCTCCTAGCACGTTGCCTTGGTCTTGCTTGCCCGCTCCTAGCATATTGGATTGGCCTCCTAGCTCTTTGCCTTTGTCTTGGTTATCCGTTCATAGCATATTGCCTTGGCCTCCAAGCAGGTTGCCTTGCTCTTGGCTATGCCTTTGTCTCCCGCACGACGTTGCCCGTTCCTAGCATAATGGCTTGGCATCCTACCATGTTGCCTTGGTCTTGGTTTCCCGTTCCTAGCATCATGGCTTGGCCTCCTAGAACTTTGCCTTGGTCTTGTCCTATGCCTTGGCTTGCCCGAACGACGTTGTATGTTTTTAGGATATCGGCTTTGCCTCCTAGCAAGTTGACTTGGTCTTGTTTGTCCGTTCCTAGCATATTGGCTTATCCTCCTAGCACGTTGCCTTGGTCTTCGTTGTCCGGTCCTAGCATCATGGCTTGGCCTCCTAGCACGTTGCGTTGGTCTTGGCCTATGCCTTTGCTTGCCCGCACGACTTTGCACGTTCCTAGCATATTGGCTTGGCCTCCTAGCACGTTGTCTTGGTCTTGGCCGATACCCTTGTCCTCCGCACGATGTTGCACGTTCCTAGGATATTGGCTTGGCCTCTTAGCACGTTGTCTTGGACTTGGCCTATGCCATGGCTTGCCCGCTCGACGTTGCACGTTCCGAGCATATCGGTTTGGCCTCCTTGTACGTTGCCTTGGTCTTGGTTGCCCTTTACTAGCCTATTGGCTTGGCCTCCTAGGTCGTTGCCTTTGTATTGGTTGTCCGTTCCCAGCATATTGCCTTGGCCTCCTAGCAGGTTGCCTTGGTCTTGGCCTATGCCTTGGTCGCCCGCACGACGTTTCCCATTCCTAGCATCATGGCTAGGCGTCCTGGCACGTTGACTTGGTCTTGGCGTAAGCCTTGGCTTGCCCGCACAACGTTGTACGTTCCTATCATATTGGCTTGGTCTCTGAGCACGATGCCTTGGTCTTGGTTACCCGTTCTAGCATCATAGCTTAGCCACCTAGCACGTTGCCTTAGTTTTGGCCTATTCTTTGGCTTGCTGCACGATGTTGCGCGTTCCGAGCATATCGGTTAGGCCTCCTAGCACGTTGCCTTGGCCTTGGTTGCCCGCTCCTAGCATATTGGATTGGCCTCCAAGCTCGTTGCCTTTGTTTTGGTTGTCCGTGCATAGCATATTGCCTTGCCCTTCAAGCAAGTTGCCTTGGTCTTGGCTATGCCTTGGTCGCCCGCACGACGTTGCTCGTTCCTAGCATAATGGCTTGGCCTCCTACCACATTGCCTTGGTCTTGGTTTCCCGTTCCTTGCATCATGGCTTGGCCCCCTAGCACATTGCCTTGGTCTTGGCCTATGCCTTGGCTTTCGCGCACGACGTTGCACGTTCCTGGCATATCGGCTTTGCTTCCTAGCATATGGCTTGTCCCCCTAGCACATTTCCTTGGTCTTCGCCTATGCCTTGGCTTGCCCGAACGATGTTGCATGTTTCTAGCATATCGGCTTTGCCTCCTAGCACGCTGCCTTGGTCTTGTTTGTCGTTCGTAGCATATATTCATGGCCTCCTTGCATGTTGCCTTGGTCTTGGGCTATTCCTTGGCTTGCCGCACGACGTTGCACGTTCTTTGGATATCGGTTTGGCCTCCTAGCACGTTGCCTTGGTCTTGCTTGCCCGCTCCTAGCATATTGGATTGGCCTCCTACCACATTGCCTTGGTCTTGGTTTCCCGTTCCTTGCATCATGGCTTGGCCTCCTAGCACATTGCCTTGGTCTTGGCCTATGCCTTGACTTTCCCGCACGACGTTGCACGTTCCTGGCATATCGGCTGTGCTTCCTAGCACATGGCTTGTCCCTCTAGCACATTGCCTTGGTCTTGGCCTATGCCTTGGCTTGCCCGAACGATGTTGCATGTTTCTAGCATATCGGCTTTGCCTCCTAGCACGCTGCCTTGTTCTTTTTTGTCCGTTCGTAGCATATTGTCATGGCCTCCTTGCTTGTTGCCTTGCTTTTGGCCTATTCCTTGGCTTGCCGCACGACGTTGCACATTCCCAGCATATCGGTTTGGCCTCCTAGCACGTTGCCTTGGTCTTGCTTGCCCGCTCCTAGCTCTTTGCCTTTATCTTGGTTATCCGTTCATAGCATATTGCCTTGGCCTCCAAGCAGGTTGCCTTGCTCTTGGCTATGCCTTGTCGCCCGCACGACGTTGCCCGTTCCTAGCATAATGGCTTGGCCTCCTACCATGTTGCCTTGGTCTTGGTTTCCCGTTCCTAGCATCATGGCTTGGCCTCCTAGAACATTGCCTTGGTCTTGGCCTATGCCTTGGCTTACCCGCACAACGTTGCACGTTCCTGGCATATCGGCTTTGCTCTCTAGCACATGGATTGGCCGCCTAGCACATTGCCTTCGTCTTGGCCTATGCCTTGGCTTGCCCGAACGACGTTGCATGTTTTTAGCATATCGGCTTTGCCTCCTAGCAAGTTGACTTGGTCTTGTTTGTCCGTTTCTAGCATCATGGCTTGGCATCCTACCACGTTGCCTTGGTCTTCGTTGTCCGGTCCTAGCATCATGGCTTGGCCTCCTAGCACGTTGCGTTGGTCTTGGCCTATGCCTTTGCTTGCCCGCACGACTTTGCCCGTTCCTAGCATATTGGCTTGATCTCCTAGCACGTTGTCTTGGTCTTGGCCGATACCCTTGTCCTCCGCACGATGTTGCACGTTCCTAGCATATTGGCTTGGCCTCTTAGCACGTTGTCTTGGACTTGGCCTATGCCATGGCTTGCCCGCTCGACGTTGCACGTTCCGAGCATATCGGTTTGGCCTCCTAGTACGTTGCCTTGGTATTGGTTGCCCGTTACTAGCATATTGGCTTGGCCTCCTAGGTCGTTGCCTTTGTATTGGTTGTCCGTTCCTAGCATATTGCCTTGGCCTCCTAGCAGGTTGCCTTGGTCTTGGCCTATGCCTTGGTCGCCCGCACGACGTTGCCCGTTCCTAGCATCATGGCTAGGCGTCCTGGCACGTTGCCTTGCTCTTGCGTAAGCCTTGGCTTGCCCGCTCAATGTTGTACGTTCCTATCATATTGGCTTGGCCTCTGAGCACGATGCCTTGGTCTTGGTTACCCGTTTCTAGCATCAAAGCTTGGCCTCCTAGCACGTTGCCTTGGTTTTGGCCTATTCCTTGGCTTCTTCGCACAACGTTGCAAGTTCCGAGCATATCGGTTTGGCCTCCTAGCACGTTGCCTTGGCCTTGGTTGTCCGTTCATAGCATATTGTCTTGCCCTCCAAGCAGGTTGCCTTGGTCTTGGCTATGCCTTGGGCGCCAAAGACGACGTTGCCCGTTCCTAGCATCATGGCTTGGCGTTCCAGCACGTTGCCTTGGTCTTGGCCTATGCCCTGACTTGCCAGCACGACATTGCAAGCTCCTAGCATATTGGCTTGGCCTCTAAGCACGTTGCCTTGGTCTTGGTTGCCGTTCCTAACATCATATCTTGGCCTCCTAGCACGTTGCCTTGGTTTTGGCCTATTCCTTGGCTTGCTGCACGATGTTGCACGTTCCGAGCATATCGGTTTGGCCTCCTAGTACGTTGCCTTGGCCTTGCTTGCCCGCTCCTAGCATATTGGATTGGCCTCCTAGCTCGTTGCCTTTGTTTTAGTTGTCCGTGCATAGCATATTGCATTGCCATTCAAGCAAGTTTCCTTGGTCTTGGCTATGCCTTGGTCGCCTGCACGACGTTGCTCGTTCCTAGCATAATGGCTTGGCATCCTACCACATTGCCTAGGTCTTGGTTTCCCGTTCCTTGCATCATGGTTTGGCCTCCTAGCACATTGCCTTGGTCTTAGCCTATGCCTTGACTTTCCCGCACGACGTTGCACGTTCCTGGCATATCGGCTGTGCTTCCTAGCACATGGCTTGTCCCCCTAGCACATTGCCTTGGTCTTGGCCTATGCCTTGGCTTGCCCGAACGATGTTGCATGTTTCTAGCATATCGGCTTTGCCTCCTAGCACGCTGCCTTGGTCTTTTTTGTCCGTTCGTAGCATATTGTCATGGCCTCCTTGCTTGTTGCCTTGCTTTTGGCCTATTCCTTGGCTTGCCGCACGACGTTGCACGTTCCAAGCATATCGGTTTGGCCTCCTAGCACGTTGCCTTGGTCTTGCTTGCCCGCTCCTAGCATATTGGATTGGCCTCCTAGCTCTTTGCCTTTGTCTTGGTTATCCGTTCATAGCATATTGCCTTGGCCTCCAAGCAGGTTGCCTTGCTCTTGGCTATGCCTTTGTCTCCCGCACGACGTTGCCCGTTCCTAGCATAATGGCTTGGCATCCTACCATGTTGCCTTGGTCTTGGTTTCCCGTTCCTAGCATCATGGCTTGGCCTCCTAGAACTTTGCCTTGGTCTTGTCCTATGCCTTGGCTTGCCCGAACGACGTTGTATGTTTTTAGGATATCGGCTTTGCCTCCTAGCAAGTTGACTTGGTCTTGTTTGTCCGTTCCTAGCATATTGGCTTATCCTCCTAGCACGTTGCCTTGGTCTTCGTTGTCCGGTCCTAGCATCATGGCTTGGCCTCCTAGCACGTTGCGTTGGTCTTGGCCTATGCCTTTGCTTGCCCGCACGACTTTGCACGTTCCTAGCATATTGGCTTGGCCTCCTAGCACGTTGTCTTGGTCTTGGCCGATACCCTTGTCCTCCGCACGATGTTGCACGTTCCTAGGATATTGGCTTGGCCTCTTAGCACGTTGTCTTGGACTTGGCCTATGCCATGGCTTGCCCGCTCGACGTTGCACGTTCCGAGCATATCGGTTTGGCCTCCTTGTACGTTGCCTTGGTCTTGGTTGCCCTTTACTAGCCTATTGGCTTGGCCTCCTAGGTCGTTGCCTTTGTATTGGTTGCCCGTTCCCAGCATATTGCCTTGGCCTCCTAGCAGGTTGCCTTGGTCTTGGCCTATGCCTTGGTCGCCCGCACGACGTTTCCCATTCCTAGCATCATGGCTAGGCGTCCTGGCACGTTGACTTGGTCTTGGCGTAAGCCTTGGCTTGCCCGCACAACGTTGTACGTTCCTATCATATTGGCTTGGTCTCTGAGCACGATGCCTTGGTCTTGGTTACCCGTTCTAGCATCATAGCTTAGCCACCTAGCACGTTGCCTTAGTTTTGGCCTATTCTTTGGTTGCTTGCCGCACGATGTTGCGCGTTCCGAGCATATCGGTTAGGCCTCCTAGCACGTTGCCTTGGCCTTGGTTGCCCGCTCCTAGCATATTGGATTGGCCTCCAAGCTCGTTGCCTTTGTTTTGGTTGTCCGTGCATAGCATATTGCCTTGCCCTTCAAGCAAGTTGCCTTGGTCTTGGCTATGCCTTGGTCGCCCGCACGACGTTGCTCGTTCCTAGCATAATGGCTTGGCCTCCTACCACATTGCCTTGGTCTTGGTTTCCCGTTCCTTGCATCATGGCTTGGCCCCCTAGCACATTGCCTTGGTCTTGGCCTATGCCTTGGCTTTCGCGCACGACGTTGCACGTTCCTGGCATATCGGCTTTGCTTCCTAGCACATGGCTTGTCCCCCTAGCACATTCTTGGCCTATGCCTTGGCTTGCCCGAACGATGTTGCATGTTTCTAGCATATCGGCTTTGCCTCCTAGCACGCTGCCTTGGTCTTGTTTGTCGTTCGTAGCATATATTCATGGCCTCCTTGCATGTTGCCTTGGTCTTGGGCTATTCCTTGGCTTGCCGCACGACGTTGCACGTTCTTTGCATATCGGTTTGGCCTCCTAGCACGTTGCCTTGGTCTTGCTTGCCCGCTCCTAGCATATTGGATTGGCCTCCTAGCTCTTTGCCTTTGTCTTGGTTATCCGTTCATAGCATATTGCCTTGGCCTCCAAGCAGGTTGCCTTGCTCTTGGCTATGCCTTTGTCGCCCGCACGACGTTGCCCGTTCCTAGCATAATGGCTTGGCCTCCTACCATGTTGCCTTGGTCTTGGTTTCCCGTTCCTAGCATCATGGCTTGGCCTCCTAGAACATTGCCTTGGTCTTGGCCTATGCCTTGGCTTACCCGCACAATGTTGCACGTTCCTGGCATATCGGCTTTGCTCTCTAGCACATGGATTGGCCTCCTAGCACGTTGCCTTGGTTTTGGCCTATTCCTTGGCTTGCTGCACGACGTTGCACGTTTCGAGCATATCAGTTTGGCCTCCTAGCACGTTGCCTTGGCCTTGGTTGTCCGTTCATAGCGTATTGTCTTGCCCTCCAAGCAGGTTGCCTTGGTCTTGGCTATGCCTTGGGCGCCAGCACGACGTTGCCCGTTCCTAGCATCATGGCTTGGCGTCCTAGCACGTTGCCTTGGTCTTGGCCTATGCCTTGGCTTGCCAGCACGACATTGCAAGCTCTTAGCATATTGGCTTGGCCTCTAAGCACGTTGCCTTGGTCTTGGTTGCCCGTTCCTAGCATCATATCTTGGCCTCCTAGCACGTTGCCTTGGTTTTGGCCTATTCCTTGGCTTGCTGCACGACGTTGCACGTTCCGAGCATATCGGTTTGGCCTCCTAGCACGTTGCCTTGGCCTTGGTTGCCCGCTCCTAGCATATTGGATTGGCCTCCTAGCTCGTTGCCTTTGTTTTGGTTGTCCGAGCATAGCATATTGCCTTGCCATTCAAGCAAGTTTCCTTGGTCTTGGCTATGCCTTGGTCGCCCGCACGACGTTGCTCGTTACTAGCATAATGGCTTGGCATCCTACCACATTGCCTTGGTCTTGGTTTCCCGTTCCTTGCATCATGGTTTGGCCTCCTAGCACATTGCCTTGGTCTTGGCCTATGCCTTAACTTTCCCACACGACGTTGCACGTTCCTGGCATATCGGCTGTGCTTCCTAGCACATGGCTTGTCTCCCTAGCACATTGCCTTGGTCTTGGCCTATGCCTTGGCTTGCCCGAACGATGTTGCATGTTTCTAGCATATCGGCTTTGCCTCCTTGCACGCTGCCTTGGTCTTTTTTGTCCGTTCGTAGCATATTGTCATGGCCTCCTTGCTTGTTGCCTTGCTTTTGGCCTATTCCTTGGCTTGCCGCACGACGTTGCACGTTCCGAGCATATCGGTTTGGCCTCCTAGCACGTTGCCTTGGTCTTGCTTGCCCGCTCCTAGCATATTGGATTGGCCTCCTAGCTCTTTGCCTTTGTCTTGGTTATCCGTTCATAGCATATTACCTTGGCCTCCAAGCAGGTTGCCTTGCTCTTGGCTATGGCTTTGTCGCCCGCACGACGTTGCCCGTTCCTAGCATAATGGCTTGGCATCCTACCATGTTTCCTTGGTCTTGGTTTCCCGTTCCTAGCATCATGGCTTGGCCTCCTAGAACATTGCCTTGGTCTTGGCCTATGCCTTGGCTTGCCCGAACGACGTTGCATGTTTTTAGGATATCGGCTTTGCCTCCTACCAAGTTGACTTGGTCTTGTTTGTCCGTTCCTAGCATATTGGCTTATCCTCCTAGCACGTTGCCTTGGTCTTCGTTGTCCGGTCCTAGCATCATGGCTTGTCCTCCTAGCACGTTGCGTTGGTCTTGGCCTATGCCTTTCCTTGCCCGCACGACTTTGCACGTTCCTAGCATATTGGCTTGGCCTCCTAGCACGTTGTCTTGGTCTTGGACGATACCCTTGTCCTCCGCACGATGTTGCACGTTCCTAGCATATTGGCTTGGCCATTTAGCACGTTGTCTTGGACTTGGCCTATGCCATGGCTTGCCCGCTCGACGTTGCACGTTCCGAGCATATCGGTTTGGCCTCCTAGTACGTTGCCTTGGTCTTGGTTGCCCTTTACTAGCATATTGGCTTGGCCTCCTAGCTCGTTGCCTTTGTATTGGTTGTCCGTTCCTAGCATATTGCCTTGACCTCCTAGCAGGTTGCCTTGGTCTTGGCCTATGCCTTGGTCGCCCGCACGACGTTGGCCGTTCCTAGCATCATGGCTAGGCGTCCTGGCACGTTGCCTTGCTCTTGGCGTAAGCCTTGGCTTGCCCGCACAACGTTGTACGTTCCTATCATATTGGCTTGGTCTCTAAGCACGATGTCTTGGTCTTGGTTACCCGTTCTAGCATCATAGCATGGGCTCCTAGCACGTTGCCTTGGTTTTGGCCTATTCCTTGGCTTGCTGCACGACGTTGCACGTTCCGAGCATATCGGTTAGGCCTCCTAGCACGTTGCCTTGGCCTTGGTTGCCTTGGCCTTGATTGCCCGAACGATGTTGCATGTTTCTAGCATATCGGCTTTGCCTCCTTGCACGCTGCCTTGGTCTTTTTTGTCCGTTCGTAGCATATTGTCATGGCCTCCTTGCTTGTTGCCTTGGTTTTGGCCTATTCCTTGGCTTGCCGCACGACGTTGCACGTTCCGAGCATATCGGTTTGGCCTCCTAGCACGTTGCCTTGGTCTTGCTTGCCCGCTCCTAGCATATTGGATTGGCCTCCTAGCTCTTTGCCTTTGTCTTGGTTATCCGTTCATAGCATATTGCCTTGGCCTCCAAGCAGGTTGCCTTGCCCTTGGCTATGCCTTTGTCGCCCGCACGACGTTGCCCGTTCCTAGCATAATGGCTTGGCCTCCTACCATGTTGCCTTGGTCTTGGTTCCCCGTTCCTAGCATCATGGCTTGGCCTCCTAGAACATTGCCTTGGTCTTGGCCTATGCCTTGGCTTACCCGCACAACGTTGCACGTTCCTGGCATATCGGCTTTGCTCTCTAGCACATGGATTGGCCGCCTAGCACATTGCCTTCGTCTTGGCCTATGCCTTGGCTTGCCCGAACGACGTTGCATGTTTTTAGCATATCGGCTTTGCCTCCTAGCAAGTTGACTTGGTCTTGTTTGTCCGTTCCTAGCATATTGGCTTATTCTCCTAGCACGTTGCCTTGGTCTTCGTTGTCCGGTCCTAGCATCATGGCTTGGCCTCCTAGCACGTTGTGTTGGTCTTGGCCTATGCCTTTGCTTGCCCGCACGACGTTGCACGTTCCTAGCATATTGGCATGGCCTCCTCGCACGTTGTCTTGGTCTTGGCCGATACCCTTGTCCTCCTCACGATGTTGCACGTTCCTAGCATATTGGCTTGGCCTCTTAGCACGTTGTCTTGGACTTGGCCTATGCCATGGCTTGCCCGCGCGACGTTGCACGTTCCGAGCATATCGGTTTGGCCTCCTAGTACGTTGCCTTGGTCTTGGTTGCCCGTTACTAGCATATTGGCTTGGCCTCCTAGGTCGTTGCCTTTGTATTAGTTGTCTGTTCCTAGCATATTGCCTTGGGCTCCTAGCAGGTTGCCTTGGTCTTGGCCTATGCCTTGATCTCCCGCACGACGTTGCCTGGTCCTAGCATCATGGCTAGGCGTCCTGGCACATTGCCTTGCTCTTGGCATAAGCCTTGGCTTGCCCGCACAACGTTGTACGTTCCTATCATATTGGGTTGGCCTCTGAGCACGTTGCCTTGGTCTTGGTTTCCCGTTCCTTGCATCATGGCTTGGCCCCCTAGCACATTGCCTTGGTCTTGGCCTATGCCTTGGCTTTCCCGCACGACGTTGCACGTTCCTGGCATATCGGCTTTGCTTCCTAGCACATGGCTTGTCCCCCTAGCACATTTCCTTGAACTTGGCCTATGCCTTGGCTTGCCCGAACGATGTTGCATGTTTTTAGCATATCGGCTTTGCCTCCTAGCACGCTGCCTTGGTCTTGTTTGTCGTTCGTAGCATATTGTCATGGCGTCCTTGCATGTTGCCTTGGTTTTGGCCTATTCCTTGGCTTGCTGCACGACGTTGCACGTTCCGAGCATATCGGTTTGGCCTCCTAGCACGTTGCCTTGGCCTTGGTTGCCCGCTCCTAGCATATTGGATTGGCCTCCAAGCTCGTTGCTTTTGTTTTGGTTGTCCGTGCATAGCATATTGCCTTGCCCTTCAAGCAAGTTGCTTTGGTCTTGGCTATGCCTTGGTCGCCCGCACGACGTTGCTCGTTCCTAGCATAATGGCTTGGCCTCCTACCACATTGCCTTGGTCTTGGTTTCCCGTTCCTTGCATCATGGCTTGGCCTCCTAGCACATTGCCATGGTCTTGGCCTATGCCTTGGCTTTCCCGCACGACGTTGCACGTCCCTGGCATATCGGCTTTCCTTCCTAGCACATGGCTTCTCCCCCTAGCACATTGCCTTGGTCTTAGCCTATGCCTTGGCTTGCCCGAACGACGTTGCATGTTTCTAGCATATCGGCTTTGCCTCCTAGCACGTTGCCTTGGTCTTGTCTGTCCGTTCCTAGCATATTGGCTTAGCCTCCTAGCACGTTGCCTTGGTCTTGGTTGTCCGGTCCTAGCATCATGGCTTGGCCTCCTAGCACGTTGCCTTGGTCTTGGCCTATGCCTTGGCTTACCCGCACGACGTTGCACGTTCCTAGCGTATTGGCTTGGCCTCCTAGCACGTTGTCTTGGTCTTGGCCTATACCCTTGTCCTCCGCACGACGTTGCACGTTCCAAGCATATTGGCTTGGCCTCCTAGCACGTTGCCTTGGTCTAGGCTTATGCCTTGGCTTGCCCGAACGACATTGCATGTTCCGAGCATATATGTTTGGCCTCCTAGTACGTTGCTTGGTCTTGGTTTCCCGTTCCAAGCATATTGGCTTGGCCTCCTAGCAGTTTGCCTTGGTCTTCCCAGTCCGTTCCTAGCATATTTCCTTGGTCTCCATGCATGTCGCCTTAATGTCGGCCTATGCCTTGTTCGCCCGCACGACTTGCCTTATCCTAGCATCATCCCTTGGCATCCTAACACGTTGCCTTGGTCTTGGCCTATGCCTTGGCTTGCCAGCACGACGTTGCAAGCTCCTAGCATATTGGCTTGGCCTCCTACCACGTTGCCTTGGTCTTGGTTTCCCGTTCCTAGCATCATGGCTTGGCCTCCAAACACATTTTCTTGGTCTTCGCCTATGCATTGGCTTGCCCGCACGACGTTGCCCTATCCTAGCATCATGGCTTGGCATCCTAAAACGTTGCCTTGGTCTTGGCCTATGCATTGGCTTGCCCGCACGACGTTGCACTTTGCTAGCATATTAGCTTGGCCTCCTAGCACGTTGTCTTGGTCTTGGAATATACCCTTGTCCTCCGCACGACATTGCACGTTCCAAGCATATTGGCTTGGCCTCCTAGCACGTTGCCTTGGTCTAGGCCTATGCCATGGCTTGCCCGCACGACATTGCACGTTCCGAGCATCTCGGTTTAGCCTACTACTACGTTGCCTTGGTCTTGGTTTCCCGTTCTTAGCATCATGTCTTGGCGTCCTAGCACGTTGCCTTTGTCTTGGCTTACGCCTTGGTTTTCCAGCACGACGTTGCAAGCTGCTAGCATATTGGCTTGGCCACCTACCACGTTGCCTTGGTCTTGGTTTCTCGTTCCTAGCATCATGGCTTGGCATCCTAGCACATTGCCTTGGTCTTGGCCTATGCCTTGGTTGGCCCGCACGACGTTGCACGTTCCTGGCATATCGGCTTTGCTTCCTAGCACGTTCCTAACATATCGGCTTTGCCTCCTAGCACGTTGCCTTGGTCTTGATTGCCCGTTCCTAGTATATTAGCTTCGCCTCCTCGCACGTTGTCTTGGTCTTGGCTTATTCCTTGGTACTCCGCATGACGTTGCACGTTCCTAGCATATTGGTTTTGCCTGCAAGCACGTTGCCTTGGTCTTGGTTGCCCGTTCCTAGCATCATAGCTTGGCCTCCTAGCACGTAGGCTTGGTTTTGGCCTATTCCTTGGCTTGCCACACGACGTTGCACGTTCCGAGCATATCGGTTTGGCCCGTTCCTAACATATTGTATTAGCCTCCTAGCTCGTTGCCTTTGTCTTGGTTGTCCGTTCATAGCATATTGCCTTGCCCTCCAAGCAGGTTGCCTTGGTCTTGGCTATGCCTTGGTCGTCCGCACGACATTGGCCGTTCCTAGCATCATGGCTTGGCGTCCTAGCACGTTGCCTTGGTCTTGGCCTACGCCTTGGCTTTCCAGCACGACGTTGCAAGCTCCTAGCATAATGGCTTGGCCTCCTACCACGTTGCCTTGGTCTTGGTTTCCCGTTCCTAGCATCATGGCTTGGCCTCCTAGCACATTGCCTTGGTCTTGGCCTATGCCTTGCTGGCCCGCACGACGTTGCACGTTTCCGGCATATCGGCTTTGCTTCCTAGCACGTTCCTAACATATCAGCTTTGCCTCCTAGCACGTTGCCTTGGTCTTGATTGCCCGTTCCTAGTATATTAGCTTCGCCTCCTAGCACGTTGTCTTGGTCTTGGCCTATGCCTTGGTCTTCCGCATGACGTTACCCGTTCCAAGCATGATGGCTTGGCTTGCCCGCACGACGTTGCATGTTCCGAGCATATTGGCTTGGCCTCCTAGCACGTTCCCTTGGTCTTGGCCTTTGCCTTGGCTAGCCCGCACGACGTTGCACGTTTATCGGTTTGGCCTCCTCGCCTGTTTTCCTTGGTCTTGGTTGCCCGTTCCTAGCATATTGGCTTGGCCTCCTAACTCGCTGCCTTTGTCTTGGTTGTCCGTTCCTAGAATATTGCGTTGGCCTCCTAGCAGGTTGCCTGGGTCTTGGCTTGGCCTCCTAGCACGATGCCTTGGTCTTGGTCTATGCCTTGGTTTGCCCGCACGACGTTGCACGTTCCGAGCATATCGGTTTGGCCTCCTAGTACGTTTCCGTGGTCTTGGTTTCCCATTCCTAGCATATTCGCTTGGCCTCCTAGTTGTTTTCCTTGGTCGTGCTTGTCCGTTCCTAGCATATTAATATGGCCTCCATGCATGTTGCCTTAATCTTGGCTTATGCCTTGGTCGGCCGCACGACGTTACCCTATCCTAGCATCATGTTTAGGCGTCCTGGCACGTTGCCTTGCTCTTGGCTTAGGCCTTGGCTTGCGCGCACGACATTGCACTTTCCTAGCATATTGGCTTGGCCTCTAAGCACGTTTGGTCTTGGTTGCCCGTTCCTAGCATCATAGCTTGGCCTCCTAGCACGTTGCCTTGGTTTTGGCCTAAAACTTTGGCTTGCCGCATGACATTGCACGTTCCGAGCATATCCGTTTGGCCTCCTAGCACCTTTCCTTGGTCTTGTTTGCCCGCTCCTGGCATATTGGATTGGCCTCCTAGCTCGTTGTCTTTGTCTTGGTTGTCCGTTCATAGCATATTGCCTTGCCCTCCATGCAGGTTGCCTTGGTCTTGGACATGCCTTGCTCGCCCGCACGACGTTGCCCGTTCCTAGCATTATGCCTTGGCGTCCTAGCACGTTGCCTTGGTCTTGGCCAATGTCTTGGCTTTCCAGCAAGACGTTGCACGTTCCTGGCATATCGGCTTTGCTTCTTAGCACATGGCATGGCCCCCTAGCACATTGCTTTGGTCTTGGCCGATGCCTTGGCTTGCCCGAACGATGTTGCATGTTTCTAGCATATTGACTTTGCCTCCTAACACGTTGCCTTGGTCTTGTTTGTTCGTTCCTCGCATATTGGCTTAGCCTCCTAGCACGTTGCCTTGGTCTTGGTTGTCCGGTCCTAACATCATGGCTTGGCCTCCTAGCACGTTGCCCTGGTCTTGGCCTATGCCTTGGCTTACTCGCACGACGTTGCACGCTCCTAGCATATTGGCTTGGCCTCCTAGCACGTTGTCTTGGTCTTGGCCTATACCCTTGTCCTCCGCACGACGTTGCACGTTCCAAGCATATTGGCTTGGCCTCCTAGCACGTTGCCTTGGTCTAGGCTTATGCCTTTGCTTGCCCGAACGACGTTGCACGTTCCGAGCATATCGGTTTGGCCTCCTAGTACGTTGCCTTGGTCTTGGTTTCCCGTTCCTAGCATATTGGCTTGGCCTCCTAGTAGTTTGCCTTGGTCTTCCCTGTCCGTTCCAAGCATATTTCCTTGGTCTCCATGCAAGTAGCCTTAATGTCGGCCTATGCCTTGTTCGCCCGCACGACTTCCCTTATCCTAGCATCATCCCTTGGCATCCTAACACGTTGCCTTGGTCTTGTTTGTCCGTTACTAGCATATTGGCTTATTCTCCTAGCACGTTGCCTTGGTCTTCGTTGTCCGGTCCTAGCATCATGGCTTGGCCTCCTAGCACGTGTATTGGTCTTGGCCTATGCCTTTGCTTGCCCGCACGACGTTGCACGTTCCTAGCATATTGGCTTGGCCTCCTAGCACGTTGTCTTGTTCTTGGCCGATACCCTTGTCCTCCGCACGATGTTGCACGTTCCTAGCATATTGGCTTGGGCTCTTAGCACGTTGTCTTGGACTTGGCCTATGCCATGGCTTGCCCGCGCGACGTTGCACGTTCCGAGCATATCGGTTTGGCCTCCTAGTACGTTGCCTTGGTCTTGGTTGCCCGTTACTAGCATATTGGCTTGGCCTCCCAGCTCGTTGCCTTTGTATTGGTTGTCCGTTCCTAGCATATTGCCTTGGCCTCCTAGCAGGTTGCCTTGGTCTTGGCCTATGCCTTGGTTGCCCGCACGA
This sequence comes from Silybum marianum, assembly GCA_036898165.1. NCBI lineage: Eukaryota > Viridiplantae > Streptophyta > Magnoliopsida > Asterales > Asteraceae > Silybum > Silybum marianum. The sequence goes on along the minus strand of CM072531.1, from coordinate 21,242,410 downwards.
CGTTGCCCGTTCCTAGCATCATGGCTAGGGGTCCTAGCACGTTGCCTTGCTCTTGGCGTAAGCCTTGGCTTGCCCGCACAGCGTTGTACGTTCATATCATATTGGCTTGGCCTCTGAGCACGTTGCCTTGGTCTTGGTTACCCGTTTCTAGCATCATAGCTTGGCCTCCTAGCACGTTGCCTTGGTTTTGGCCTATGCCTTGGCTTGCCAGCACGACGTTGCACGTTCCGAGCATATCGGTTTGGCCTCCTACCACGTTGCCTTGGTCTTGGTTTCCCGCTACTAGCATATTGGCTTGGCCTCCTAGCTCGTTGCCTTTGTCTTGGTATTCCGTTCATAGCATATCGCCTTGCCCTCCAAACAGGTTGCCTTGGTCTTGGCTGTGCCTTGGTCACCTGCACGACATTACCCGTTCCTAGATCATGGCTTGGCGTCCTAGCACGTTGCCTTGGTCTTGGTTGTCCGGTCCTAACATCATGGCTTGGCCTTTTAGCATGTTGCATTGCTATTGGCTTATGCCTTGGCTTGTCCGCATGACGTTGTACGTTCCTAGCATATTGGCTTGGCTCCTTAGCATGTTGTCTTGTTCTTGGCCTATGCCTTGGTTTGCCCGCACGACGTTGCACGTTCCGAGCATATCGGTTTGGCCTCCTAGTACGTTTCCGTGGTCATGGTTTCCCATTCCTAGCATATTCGCTTGGCCTCCTAGTTGTTTTCCTTGGTCGTGCTTGTCCGTTCCTAGCATGTTAATATGGCCTCCATGCATGTTGCCTTAATCTTGGCTTATGCCTTGGTCGGCCGCACGACGTTACCCTATCCTAGCATCATGTCTAGGCGTCCTGGCACGTTGCCTTGCTCTTGGCGTAAGCCTTGGCTTGCGCGCACGACATTGCACTTTCCTAGCATATTGGCTTGGCCTCTAAGCACGTTTGGTCTTGGTTGCCCGTTCCTAGCATCATAGCTTGGCCTCCTAGCACGTTGCCTTGGTTTTGGCCTAAAACTTTGGCTTGCCGCATGACGTTGCACGTTCCGAGCATATCCGTTTGGCCTCCTAGCACCTTGCCTTGGTCTTGTTTGCCCGCTCCTGGCATATTGGATTGGCCTCCTAGCTCGTTGTCTTTGTCTTGGTTGTCCGTTCATAGCATATTGCCTTGCCCTCCATGCAGGTTGCCTTGGTCTTGGATATGCCTTGCTCGCCCGCACGACGTTGCCCGTTCCTAGCATTATGCCTTGGCGTCCTAGCACGTTGCCTTGGTCTTGGCCAATGTCTTGGCTTTCCAGCAAGACGTTGCACGTTCCTGGCATATCGGCTTTGCTTCTTAGCACATGGCATGGCCCCCTAGCACATTGCTTTGGTCTTGGCCGATGCCTTGGCTTGCCCGAACGATGTTGCATGTTTCTAGCATATTGACTTTGCCTCCTAACACGTTGCCTTGGTCTTGTTTGTTCGTTCCTCGCATATTGGCTTAGCCTCCTAGCACGTTGCCTTGGTCTTGGTTGTCCGGTCCTAACATCATGGCTTGGCCTCCTAGCACGTTGCCCTGGTCTTGGCCTATGCCTTGGCTTACTCGCACGACGTTGCACGCTCCTAGCATATTGGCTTGGCCTCCTAGCACGTTGTCTTGGTCTTGGCCTATACCCTTGTCCTCCGCACGACGTTGCACGTTCCAAGCATATTGGCTTGGCCTCCTAGCACGTTGCCTTGGTCTAGGCTTATGCCTTTGCTTGCCCGAACGACGTTGCACGTTCCGAGCATATCGGTTTGGCCTCCTAGTACGTTGCCTTGGTCTTGGTTTCCCGTTCCTAGCATATTGGCTTGGCCTCCTAGTAGTTTGCCTTGGTCTTCCCTGTCCGTTCCAAGCATATTTCCTTGGTCTCCATGCAAGTAGCCTTAATGTCGGCCTATGCCTTGTTCGCCCGCACGACTTGCCTTATCCTAGCATCATCCCTTGGCATCCTAACACATTGCCTTGGTCTTGTTTGTCCGTTACTAGCATATTGGCTTATTCTCCTAGCACGTTGCCTTGGTCTTCGTTGTCCGGTCCTAGCATCATGGCTTGGCCTCCTAGCACGTTGCGTTGGTCTTGGCCTATGCCTTTGCTAGCCCGCACGACTTTGCACGTTCCTAGCATATTGGCTTGATCTCCTAGCACGTTGTCTTGGTCTTGGCCGATACCCTTGTCCTCCGCACGATGTTGCACGTTCCTAGCATATTGGCTTGGCCTCTTAGCACGTTGTCTTGGACTTGGCCTATGCCATGGCTTGCCCGCGCGACGTTGCACGTTCCGAGCATATCGGTTTGGCCTCCTAGTACGTTGCCTTGGTCTTGGTTGCCCGTTACTAGCATATTGTCTTGGCCTCCTAGCTCGTTGCCTTTGTATTGGTTGTCCGTTCCTAGCATATTGCCTTGGCCTCCTAGCAGGTTGCCTTGGTCTTGGCCTATGCCTTGGTTGCCCGCACGACGTTGCCCGTTCCTAGCATCATGGCTAGGCGTCCTGGCACGTTGCCTTGCTCTTGGCGTAAGCCTTGGCTTGCCCGCACAACGTTGTACGTTCCTATCATATTGGCTTGGCCTCTGAGCACGTTGCCTTGGTCTTGGTTACCCGTTTCTAGCATCATAGCTTGGCCTCCTAGCACGTTGCCTTGGTTTTGGCCTATGCCTTGGCTTGCCAGCACGACGTTGCACGTTCCGAGCATATCGGTTTGGCCTCCTACCACGTTGCCTTGGTCTTGGTTTCCCGCTACTAGCATATTGGCTTGGCCTCCTAGCTCGTTGCCTTTGTCTTGGTATTCCGTTCATAGCATATCGCCTTGCCCTCCAAACAGGTTGCCTTGGTCTTGGCTATGCCTTGGTCGCCTGCACGACATTACCCGTTCCTAGATCATGGCTTGGCGTCCTAGCACGTTGCCTTGGTCTTGGTTGTCCGGTCCTAACATCATGGCTTGGCCTTTTAGCATGTTGCATTGCTATTGGCTTATGCCTTGGCTTGCCCGCATGACGTTGTACGTTCCTAGCATATTGGCTTGGCTCCTTAGCATGTTGTCTTGTTCTTGGCCTATGCCTTGGTTTGCCCGCACGACGTTGCACGTTCCGAGCATAACGGTTTGGCCTCCTAGTACGTTTCCGTGGTCTTGGTTTCCCATTCCTAGCATATTCGCTTGGCCTCCTAGTTGTTTTCCTTGGTCGTGCTTGTCCGTTCCTAGCATGTTAATATGGCCTCCATGCATGTTGCCTTAATCTTGGCTTATGCCTTGGTCGGCCGCACGACGTTACCCTATCCTAGCATCATGTCTAGGCGTCCTGGCACGTTGCCTTGCTCTTGGCGTAAGCCTTGGCTTGCGCGCACGACATTGCACTTTCCTAGCATATTGGCTTGCCCTCTAAGCACGTTTGGTCTTGGTTGCCCGTTCCTAGCATCATAGCTTGGCCTCCTAGCACGTTGCCTTGGTTTTGGCCTAAAACTTTGGCTTGCCGCATGACGTTGCACGTTCCGAGCATATCCGTTTGGCCTCCTAGCACCTTGCCTTGGTCTTTTTTGCCCGCTCCTGGCATATTGGATTGGCCTCCTAGCTCGTTGTCTTTGTCTTGGTTGTCCGTTCATAGCATATTGCCTTGCCCTCCATGCAGGTTGCCTTGGTCTTGGATATGCCTTGCTCGCCCGCACGATGTTGCCCGTTCCTAGCATTATGCCTTGGCGTCCTAGCACGTTGCCTTGGTCTTGGCCAATGTCTTGGCTTTCCAGCAAGACGTTGCACGTTCCTGGCATATCGGCTTTGCTTCTTAGCACATGGCATGGCCCCCTAGCACATTGCTTTGGTCTTGGCCGATGCCTTGGCTTGCTCGAACGATGTTGCATGTTTCTAGCATATTGACTTTGCCTCCTAACACGTTGCCTTGGTCTTGTTTGTTCGTTCCTAGCATATTGGCTTAGCCTCCTAGCACGTTGCCTTGGTCTTGGTTGTCCGGTCCTAACATCATGGCTTGGCCTCCTAGCACGTTGCCCTGGTCTTGGCCTATGCCTTGGCTTACTCGCACGACGTTGCACGCTCCTAGCATATTGGCTTGGCCTCCTAGCACGTTGTCTTGGTCTTGGCCTATACCCTTGTCCTCCGCACGACGTTGCACGTTCCAAGCATATTGGCTTGGCCTCCTAGCACGTTGCCTTGGTCTAGGCTTATGCCTTTGCTTGCCCGAACGACGTTGCACGTTCCGAGCATATCGGTTTGGCCTCCTAGTACGTTGCCTTGGTCTTGGTTTCCCGTTCCTAGCATATTGGCTTGGCCTCCTAGCAGTTTGCCTTGGTCTTCCCTGTCCGTTCCAAGCATATTTCCTTGGTCTCCATGCAAGTAGCCTTAATGTCGGCCTATGCCTTGTTCGCCCACACGACTTGCCTTATCCTAGCATCATCCCTTGGCATCCTAACACGTTGCCTTGGTCTTGTTTGTCCGTTCCTAGCATATTGGCTTATTCTCCTAGCACGTTGCCTTGGTCTTCGTTGTCCGGTCCTAGCATCATGGCTTGGCCTCCTAGCACGTTGTGTTGGTCTTGGCCTATGCCTTTGCTTGCCCGCACGACGTTGCACGTTCCTAGCATATTGGCTTGGCCTCCTAGCACGTTGTCTTGGTCTTGGCCGATACCCTTGTCCTCCGCACGATGTTGCACGTTCCTAGCATATTGGCTTGGCCTCTTAGCACGTTGTCTTGGACTTGGCCTATGCCATGGCTTGCCCGCGCGACGTTGCACGTTCCGAGCATATCGGTTTGGCCTCCTAGTACGTTGCCTTGGTCTTGGTTGCCCGTTACTAGCATATTGGCTTGGCCTCCTAGCTCGTTGCCTTTGTATTGGTTGTCCGTTCCTAGCATATTGCCTTGGCCTCCTAGCAGGTTGCCTTGGTCTTGGCCTATGCCTTAGTCGCCCGCACGACGTTGCCCGTTCCTAGCATCATGGCTAGGCGTCCTGGCACGTTGCCTTGCTCTTGGCGTAAGCCTTGGCTTGCCCGCACAACGTTGTACGTTCCTATCATATTGGCTTGGCCTCTGAGCACGTTGCCTTGGTCTTGGTTACCCGTTTCTAGCATCATAGCTTGGCCTCCTAGCACGTTGCCTTGGTTTTGGCCTATGCCTTGGCTTGCCAGCACGACGTTGCACGTTCCGAGCATATCGGTTTGGCCTCCTAGTACGTTGCCTTGGTCTTGGTTGCCCGTTACTAGCATATTCGCTTGGCCTCCTAGCTCGTTGCCTTTGTATTGGTTGTCCGTTCCTAGCATATTGCCTTGGCCTCCTAGCAGGTTGCCATGGTCTTGGCCTATGCCTTGGTTGCCCGCACGACGTTGCCCGTTCCTAGCATCATGGCTAGGCGTCCTAGCACGTTGCCTTGCTCTTGGCGTAAGCCTTGGCTTGCCCGCACAACGTTGTACGTTCATTTCATATTGGCTTGGCCTCTGAGCACGTTGCCTTGGTCTTGGTTACCCGTTTCTAGCATCATAGCTTGGCCTCCTAGCACGTTGCCTTGGTTTTGGCCTATGCCTTGGCTTGCCAGCACGACGTTGCATGTTCCGAGCATATCGGTTTGGCCTCCTACCACGTTGCCTTGGTCTTGGTTTCCCGCTCCTAGCATATTGGCTTGGCCTCCTAGCTCGTTGCCTTTGTCTTGGTATTCCGTTCATAGCATATTGCCTTGCCCTCCAAGCAGGTTGCCTTGGTCTTGGCTATGCCTTGGTCGCCTGCACGACGTTACCCGTTCCTAGATCATGGCTTGGCGTCCTAGCACGTTGCCTTGGTCTTGGTTGTCCGGTCCTAACATCATGGCTTGGCCTTTTAGCATGTTGCATTGGTCTTGGCTTATGCCTTCGCTTGCCCGCATGACGTTGTACGTTCCTAGCATATTGGCTTGGCTCCTTAGCATGTTGTTTTGGTCTTGGCCTATGCCTTGTCCTCCGGACGACGTTGCACGTTCCAAGTATATTGGCTTGGCCTCCTAGCACGTTGCCTTGGTCTTGGCCTAAGCATTGGCTTTCCCGCACGACGTTGCACGTTGCCTTGGTCTTGGCTGACCGTTCCTAGCATATTGGCTTAGCCTCCTAGCACATTGCCTTGGTCTTGGTTGCCCATTCCAAGCATCATAGCTTGGCCTCCTAGCACGTTGCCTTGGTTTTGGCCTATTCCTTGGCTTGCCCGCAAGACATTGCACGTTCCGAGCATATCGGTTTAGCCTCCTAGGACGTTGCCTTGGTCTTGGTTGTCCGGTACTAGCATCATGGCTTGGCCTCCTAACACGTTGCCTTGGTCTTGGCCTATGCCTTGGCTTGTCCGCACGACATTGCACGTTCCTAGCATATTTCCTTGGCCTCCATGCATGTTGCCTTAATCTTGTCCTATGCCTTGGTCACCGGCACATCGTTGCACGTTCCTAGCATATGGCCTTGGCCGCCTAGCACGTTGCCTTGGTCTTGGCGACCTTGGCTTGCTCTCCCTACGGTGCACGTTCTGAGTATATCGGTTTGGCCTCCTAGCATGTTGTCTTGGTCTTGCTTGCCCGTTCCTAGCATATTGGCCTGCCCTCCTAGCTCGTTGCCTTGGTCTTGGTTGTCCGGTCCAAGCATCATGGCTTGGCCTCCTAGCACGTTGCCTTGGCTTGGCTTGCCCGCACGACGTTGCACGTTCTAGCGTATTGGCTTGGCCTCCTAGCACGTTGTCTTGGTCTTGGCCTATACCCTTGTCCTCCGCACGACGTTGCACGTTCCTAGCATATTGTCTTGGCCTCCTAGCACATTGCCTTGGTCTTGTTTGTCCGTTCCTAGTATATTGGCTTGTCCTCCTAGCAGGTAGCCTTGGTCTTGGTTGTCCGGTCCTAGCATCATGGCTTGGCCTCCTAGCACGCTGCCTTGGTCTTGGCCTATGCCTTGGCTTGCCCGCACGACGTTGCATGTTCCTAGCGTATTGGCTTGGCCTCCTAGAACGTTGTCTTGGTCTTGGCCTATGCCCTTGTCCTCCGCACGACGTTGCACCTTCCTAACATATTGGCTTGGCCTCCTAGCACGTTGCCTTGGTCTTGGCCAATGCCCTGGCTTGCCCTCCCTACGGTGCACGTTCCAAGTATATCGGTTTGGCCTCCAAGCATGTTGCCTTGGTCGTGGTTGCCCGTTCCTAGCATATTGGCTTCTCCTCCTAGCTCGTTACCTTTGTCTTGGTTGTCTGTTCCTAGCATATTGCCTTTGCCTCCTAGCAGGTTGCCTTGGTCTTGGTCTATGCCTTGGCTTGCCCGCACGGCGTTGCACTTTTCGAGTATATCAGTTTTTCATCCTAGCACGTTGCCTTGGTCTTGGTCGCCTTAATGTCGGCCTATGCCTTGCTCGCCCGCACGACTTGCCTTATCCTAGCATCATCCCTTGGCATCCTAACACGTTACCTTGGTCTTGTTTGTCCGTTCCTAGCATATTAGCTTATTCTCCTAGCACGTTGCCTTGGTCTTCGTTGTCCGGTCCTAGCATCATGGCTTGGCCTCCGAGCATGTTGTATTAGTCTTGGCCTATGCCTTTGCTTGGCCGCACGACGTTGCACGTGAAAGATCTATATGCTCAAGAATCATTATTAGGATGATATTGCTAATAATATATGATCCTAAAGGGTCACACCAATAACAACTTGATAAAAATAGATTATTTATAAGAATTTGATTATTGATAAATATTTATAACTCTTATAATTAAATTGAAAGTTATTTGTTTTATGAAAATGACAATTTTCAATGTCAAGTATCAACTATATCATAAGGTATGATTTATTAAGTCATGTATATCATTTTGAACTAGTAAGACTTTTGTCTTTTAGTTAGACATGCTTCTATTATTTAAATAGGAAAGACATGCTTTAGAAGGATGTCTTGACACTATGGTTAAGCATGGGTAGGATGTCTTGACACTATGATTAATCATTAGTTGAGGTATGGACCACATGGGAAGACTAACTCAAGTAACCATATACTTGATGTATTCTCTTATTTTCTTTAAGACTCTAAAACTTGTTAAAAAAAAGAAAAGTCTAGAGAAGAATTGATACTTGCATACTCTCTTTAAGTCAAAACTTGGTTTTTGTCTTAAAGCTTAAGAGTTTAGGACTAGCATCCTTTCAAGTTGGTAATTGTTGGTGAACATCTTTGGAGGAGTTCTACTCTTGCACTCTTGCCATCTTCTTCAACGATCTAGCCTCCCAAGAGGAACCAAAAGCTACAAAGGTTGTTATTCTTTTCTTCCTATGGTTGCATAATCTTTCCATATATGTAAAATGATCCTTGGTGGGTATAAACTTGTTTTATGTTGTTCAAATCTTTATTGCTTCCGTTGCCATCTATGTATTTTAGAAACCAAATTTTTGAACTAAACCCAACAATTGGTATCAGAGCCAGGTTGCTTGCATGGTTAGATTTTAGATTATTTGGATAATCTTAGTTTTTGGAAAACATGGATAACTTTCTTTTATAAGAATATGTTCATACATGTTTTCTATGAGAACTTGATAATCGTTATTATTATTTTTTTTTTGTGACCAAAAGTTTACATGCATTTTTGGTCATAAAAGTTGTCTTAGAAAAACAAAGAGTTGTTTTATGTTTATATGTATTTTTGAGTGCATAAACAAGCCATGGACCATTTGTGATGTTGTTTGTGTTGATTATTCAAAATGGTTGTAATATTTTTTTTATTCATATGGTATGTAATAATTTAATAGTTAGTTTTTCTTCTTGTTTAATTTTGTAAGTAATAGATTAGTTTTAGACTAGTTTATCTTTATATAAAATGTAACAAGATTGAAGATGGTGGCCATTTTGAAGATCCAAACTAACCCCATGGTTTTGTGAAGTTTTACAACTTCCATGGATTTTTCAACAACTTGTTACAAAGAGTTGTCTAAGCAAGTGGGAGCTTGAAGAACATCATTTAGAAGATTTGGTTCCATTTGTCCCTTTAGGAATGGACTTGGCATTTTGCGATGGCTCACAAAATGTCACTAGTTTATGGCTTGGTTTATGCACATATGCATGCTCGTGATGTTTATTTCATGTTAATATTATACTTGATTGATAAAATGAGATTTTACATGTTAAATAATATTTTGAACATAAATATCATCACATATTTCAAAATATGACTTTTAAACTTAAGATGTATAAATTGAGACTTCAAAATAAAATAGTTTTGTTTTGAAAGCCCTATTACGACAAATTTTGAAATAATAATATTAATAAGTTTGAAATGGTGATTTTGATACTTATCCAAACTCTAAGTCTTTATAATAAAAGGAAGTTTTATTAAAAGGTTATAAATGGTTCTATAACGCTCAAACGTCGAACTTAATATAAGATATTAATTTTAAAATTTGATTGCGTCGAAATATATAAAACTATATTTATAAAGAACCTAAAACGTGATTTTGTGAAAATGATACCATGGTTTATTGGATGCATGCAATAACGATGATATCACATGTTTTAAACTAGAATTATAAAACATTTAAATCCCTTTTAAAAACGCAAGTCTATGCCATCCAATTATAGGAACATTCTCACATCATTTGTATAAGCTTGTGGGAAGAAGGATACCTAACCGCTTGTATTATCTCTTGATGGCCGCAGTGTATTCGTGATTCCTATAACTAGTTATGGGCCGATTACACAAGTTTCTTTAATTGGATGACTTGATCGGGAATCTTTTGCGATAAAGGTTACCTAAGCATAAGAGGCCCGAGGCATAGATGGGATCAAACATGTCGATTAACAAAAGTTGTTTAGGATCCCATATAACTAGGAATTACATTTTGATGTAATTAGTAAATTGTCACTTACCTTGTTGAAATAAATAAATGGGAAAAAGGATACCTAACTATTTATTTGTTTTGCAACTTGGATCCTATACTTTAATAATTAATGTTTTAGAAACATAAGGGTATTAATTTTAAAGAATTAAATACTAAATAAAACTTTGTTAAAATTTTGTAGATGGCCCCACCTGCATCTGTCCCACATCACTCTCACATAATATCCCTACGATCTGTCCTAGAAAAGGCAAAACTTGATCATTCCAACTTTTTGGATTGGCATCGCAATCTAAGAATAGTCCTTAAACAAGAAAAGAAGGACTACATTCTTGAGGGCCCTATTCCCGAGGAACCCCACACCACTCCTAAGGTTGCACATGACTTATGGTTGAAGCATTGTGATGATTCAATCGATGTGTCATGCCTCATGCTTGCTATGATGATCCCAGACCTCCAGAAGGATCTGGAACATCACACTGCTTATGATATGATCACACACTTGAAAGAAATGTTCGATAAGCAAGCAAGAACTGAGCGCTTTGAAACTGTTCGAGGCTTGCACGGTTGCAAGATGGAAGAAATCGGGAATGTGAGCACACATGTTCTCAAGATGAAGAGCTATGTGGATCATTTGGAGAGACTTGGCTCTCCATATCCACTTGATTTGGCAACAGATGTGATCCTAAACTCTTTGCCAAAATCATATGATACCTTCATCATGAACTACAACATGAATGGTTGGGATAAACCTATCTCAGAGTTGCACTCGATGCTTAAAACTGCCGAGAAGAACATTCCCAGGAAATCATCTCAAGTGCTCATGATAAGGTAGGGGCAAATCAAGAAGCCTAAAGGCAAGAACTCCAAAGGCAAGCCATATGTTGGCAAGGGCAAAAGGAAAATGTTTCCCCAAGCCCAACAGCCTAAGAAGAAGGAGAAAGTGGCAAAAGAAGATCCATGCTTTGAGTGTGGAGTCATTGGTCACTGGAAAAGGAACTGTCCTACTTATCTTGCGGGGTTGAAAGCTAAGAAGGTCGGAGAAGGCACTTCAGGTATATTTATTTTCATGATTGAAATGGGAATCTTTACTTTTTCATCTAACACTTGGGTATTTGATACTGGGTGTGGAACTCATATTTGTAATTCGTTACAGGGGTTCAGAAGGAGTAAGCAACTAAAGGCAGGCGACATGGTATTACACATGGGCAATGGAGCAAAAGTTGCAGTCCAAGCACTTGGAAATTTTGATTTGTGTTTACCTAATGGCCTGTATTTAAAATTAGACAATGTATGTTTGATTCCTAGTCTGACTAGGAATATTATTTCAGTTGCGCGTTTAAAACAATCTGGTTTCACTTATCAATTTGTTGATGATAATATTCACTCCTTTATGAATGGAATGTTCTATTTTGAGGCTAGGCCTATTAATGGAATTTATGAGTTAAATCTTGATTGTTCTTCAAACAATAATTCCATTTATCATGCAAACACCAAAAGGGTCAAATATGATTTAAACCAAACCTATCTATGGCATTGTCGACTTGGCCATATAAACAAGAAGCGCATATCCCAACTTCAAAAGAATGGACTTTTGAAGGCAAGTGATGATGAATCATTTGATATATGCGAATCTTGCTTATGTGGAAAGATGACAAAATCCCCTTTCTCTGGTTCTAGTGAAAGGGCAAGTGATTTGTTAGGAATCATACATACTGATGTATGTGGTCCTTTCAAAACTATGTCTAGATATGGTGAGAGATACTACATCACCTTTACTGACGACTTTAGTCGTTATGGTTATGTTTTCTTAATGAAACATAAGCATGAAGCATTTGAAAAGTTCAAATTGTTTCAAAGTGAAGCTGAAAATCAACTCAACAAGACCATTAAAATCCTTCCTTCAGATAGAGGAGGCGAGTACCTAAGCCAAGAGTTTCAAGATCATCTTAGGAGTCGTGGGATTGTCTCACAACTCACTCCACCCAGAACACCACAACATAATGGTGTATCTGAGCGGAGGAACCAAACTTTATTTGATATGGTTCGATCTATGATGAGTAGAAGTACTCTTCCTTTATCGTTTTGGATTGAATATGGCTCCAACTAAGAAAGTAGATAAAACACCATATGAGATCTGGAATGGAAAAGCTCCATCCTTATCTTACTTGAGGGTTTGGGGATGTGAAGCTTATGCAAGACAAGAAACTTCAAGTAAACTTGAACCAAGATCTACTAAATGCATTTTTATAGGATACCCTAAAGATTGTTTAGGTTATTACTTCTACATTCCCAGCGAGAATAATATCTTTATTTCTCGAAAAGCTGATTTCTTAGAAAGCAAGTTTCTAATGGATGAATCAAGTGGGAGGCGCGTGGAACTTGAAGAAGATCATGAACCACCGCCAGATGCATCACAAGTTGGCACTAGTTCTCAACAAGAAATTGTTGAACCTGAAAAATTAGTTGTTCATGATTCTAACGAAACACAGAGCGTTCGTAGATCTGATAGAGTTCGTCAAGAACCTAAGAAATATGGATTTCTCATTGACGAATGCTTCTTGATAGATTCTGATGAACCCATCAACTACCAGACTGCTATATCAGATTTTGAATCTGACAAATGGCTTGAAGCCATGAACGCAGAGATGCAATCCATGCATGAGAACCAAGTATGGGACTTGGTTGATCTTCCTCCCCATAGTAAGACTGTAGGGAGTAAGTGGGTTTTCAAGAAAAAACTGACATGGATGGTAATCTACACACTTTTAAAGCAAGACTTGTTGCAAAAGGTTTCACTCAAACTCATGGTATTGACTATGACGAAACTTCTTCTCCAATCGCTATGATTAAATCTATTAGGATACTATTTGCCATAGCTGCATACTATGACTATGAGATATGGCAAATGGATGTCAAAACCGCTTTTCTTAATGGACACTTACAAGAAGATGTCTATATGGTTCAGCCTGATGGTTTTGTCAATCAAAAGCATCCTAATAAAGTGTGTAAGCTTAAAAGATCCATTTATGGATTGAAGCAAGCATCTCGAACATGGAATATTCGTTTCGATGATGAAATCACAAAGTATGGTTTCATCAAGAACGAAGATGACACTTGTGTTTACAAGAAAACTAGTGGGAGCACAGTAACGTTCCTAGTCTTATATGTAGATGACATACTAATCATGGGAAATGACATTCTGACCTTGCAAGGTGTTAAGTCTTGGCTCGGAAAGTGTTTCTCAATGAAAGATCTAGGAGAGGCTGCATACATTCTTGGAATAAAGATCTATAGAGATAGATCAAAGCGATTAATAGGTTTAAGTCAAAGTGCATACATTGACAAAGTCTTGAAACGGTTCAAGATGGAACACTCTAAGCGAGGATTCGTACCAATAGCACATGGCACGATTTTGAGTTCATCTCAAAGTCCTAGCACAAAAGTTGAGCTAGAGAAGATGAGTGGCATTCCATATGCTTCGGCTATTGGATCCATCATGTATGCCATGCTATGCACTAGACCTGATGTATCATGTGCTTTGAGTATGACGAGCAGATACCAACAAAATCCAGGAGATAGTCATTGGATAGCTGTGAAGAACATTTTGAAGTACTTACGAAGAACTAAAGATATGTTCCTCGTCTATGGAGGTATGGAAGAAGATCTTAGTGTAAAGTGTTACACAGATGCTTCTTTCCAAACAGATCGAGATGATTGTAAGTCACAATCGGGATACGTCTTCATTATCAATGGAGGTGCAGTTTCTTGGAAGAGTTCCAAGCAGAGTGTTGTAGCACAGTCCACTACAGAATCAGAATATATTGCCGCTTCAGAAGCTGCAAAGGAGGCTGCTTGGATGAAAAAGTTCATTAAAGATCTAGGGGTTGTTCCTTCCATTCAAGATCCTCTAGAAATCTTTTGTGACAATGAAGGTGCCATTGCATTAGCCAAGGAACCCAGATCACATCAAAGAACCAGGCACATTCACCGGAGATTCAACTACATTCGGGATGAAGTTGGAAGTGGTGACATTTGTATTCGCAAAGTACACACTGATCAAAACTTGGCGGACCCATTCACGAAGCCCCTTCCACAAGCTAAACATGAGGGTCATGCTAGAGCCATAGGACTTCGCTATTCTAGTGATTGGATTTGATCTTCTTTTAGTATTGAGTAATGGAACATTGTAAGTAACAACTATTTTAATGATTGTGATATATGGAATATGATCTTTTCATTAAATATTTGTTGTGTTCTATATTAACATGTTTAATCCTCGAATAATGTAGTTATTCTAAATGTCCATAGTCAATCATTGTTGTGGGAGCAACAATGAAGTAAGACTAATATGAATTGGATTGGTTGACAAAGCGTTGCAACCATGTTCGTAGGTACTTGTTAAAGAACAAGTATTGGACTTGACCCATTTCAAGATCACTTCATGGATCGCTATCATAAGTGATACTTGATAAAGGTATTATCTTTATATCCTTAGACCTAAGTTACATATTTGGGACTTGAGTGTGGCGAATGCTATACTTTGATATGGTTAAATGCTGTTCTTTAACCGTGACGGTTATAAAGGCCATTATTAGGTATAGTATGAACTACGCAAGAGGCGTATGTAGTCAAGATGGGATTTGTTCCTCTTATGTGTTGAGAGTTAGACATCTAAGGCGCCTTATCAAAAGTTGAACACTAAATGAGATTGATTGCGATCTATATCTCATATTCAACATGATGTCTGAGAAAAAGGGATAATCGATAACTTACCTTGTACATCAATTGGAGCTTTGAGCTTATTGGGAATTAGATGTTGTTGAATGGCATTTCGTCGTATGTTATTGGGGGCAGTGAAATGTTGCTAGACATTCACCACTGTCTATGTCAATATATATTGAGTCTTGAGCAAGTGGGAGATTGAAAGATCTATATGCTCAAGAATCATTATTAGGATGATATTGCTAATAATATATGATCCTAAAGGGTCACACCAATAACAACTTGATAAAAATAGATTATTTATAAGAATTTGATTATTGATAAATATTTATAACTCTTATAATTAAATTGAAAGTTATTTGTTTTATGAAAATGACAATTTTCAATGTCAAGTATCAACTATATCATAAGGTATGATTTATTAAGTCATGTACATCATTTTGAACTAGTAAGACTTTTGTCTTTTAGTTAGACATGCTTCTATTATTTAAATAGGAAAGGCATGCTTTAGAAGGATGTCTTGACACTATGGTTAAGCATGGGTAGGATGTCTTGACACTATGATTAATCATTAGTTGAGGTATGGACCACATGGGAAGACTAACTCAAGTAACCATATACTTGATGTATTCTCTTATTTTCTTTAAGACTCCAAAAACTTGTTAAAAAAAAGTCTAGAGAAGAATTGATACTTGCATACTCTCTTTAAGTCAAAACTTGGTTTTTGTCTTAAAGCTTAAGAGTTTAGGACTAGCATCCTTTCAAGTTGGTAATTGTTGGTGAACATCTTTGGAGGAGTTCTACTCTTGCCATCTTCTTCAACGATCTAGCCTCCCAAGAGGAACCAAAAGCTACAAAGGTTGTTATTCTTTTCTTCCTATGGTTGCATAATCTTTCCATACATGTAAAATGATCCTTGGTGGGTATAAACTTGTTTTATGTTGTTCAAATCTTTATTGCTTCCGTTGCCATCTATGTATTTTAGAAACCAAATTTTTGAACTAAACCCAACAGCACGTTCCTAGCATATTGGCTTGGCCTCCTAGCACGTTGTCTTGGTCTTGGCCGATACCCTTGTCCTCCGCACGATGTTGCACGTTCCTAGCATATTAGCTTGGCCTCTTAGCACGTTGTCTTGGACTTGGCCTATGCAATGGCTTGCCCGCGCGACGTTGCACGTTCCGAGCATATCGGTTTGGCCTTCTAGTACGTTGCCTTGGTCTTGGTTGTCCGTTACTAGCATATTGGCTTGGCCTCCTAGCTCGTTGCCTTTGTATTGGTTGTCCGTTACTAGCATATTGGCTTGGCCTCCTAGCAGGTTGCCTTGGTCTTGGACTATGCCTTGGTCGCCCGCACGACGTTGCCCGTTCCTAGTATCATGGCTAGGCGTCCTAGCACGTTGCCTTGCTCTTGGCGTAATCCTTGGCTTGCCCGCACCACGTTGTACGTTCATATCATATTGGCTTGGCCTCTAAGCACGTTGCCTTGGTCTTGGTTACCCGTTTCTTGCATCATAGCTTGGCCTCCTAGCACGTTGCCTTGGTTTTTGCCTATGCCTTGGTTTTGGCCTATGCCTTGGCTTGCCAGCACGACGTTGCACGTTCCGAGCATATCGTTTTGGCCTCCTACCACGTTGCCTTGGTCTTGGTTTCCCGCTACTAGCATATTGGCTTGGCCTCCTAGCTCGTTGCCTTTGTCTTGTTATTCCGTTCATAGCATATGGCCTTGCCCTCCAAACAGGTTGCCTTGGTCTTGGCTATGGCTTGGTCGCCTGCACGACATTACCCGTTCCTAGATCATGGCTTGGCGTCCTAGCACGTTGCCTTGGTCTTGGTTGTCCGGTCCAAACATCATGGCTTGGCCTTTTAGCATGTTGCATTGCTCTTGGCTTATGCCTTGGCTTGCCCGCATGTTGGCTTGGCTCCTTAGCATGTTGTCTTGTTCTTGGCCTATGCCTTGTCTTCCGGACGACGTTGCACGTTCCAAGTATATTGGCTTGGCCTCCTAGCACGTTGCCTTGGTTTTGGCCTATTCCTTGGCTACCCCGCACGACATTGCACGTTCCGAGCATATCGGTTTGTCTCCTAGCACGTTGCCTTGGTCTTGGTTGTCCGGTACTAGCTTCATGGCTTGGCCTCCTAACACATTGCCTTGGTCTTGGCCTATGCCTTGGCTTGTCCGCACGACATTGCACGTTCCTAGCATATTTCCTTGGCCTCCATGCATGTTGCCTTAATCTTGTCCTATGCCTTGGTCACCCGCACATCGTTGCACGTTCCTAGCATATTGGCTTGGCCGCCTAGCACGTTGCCTTGGTCTTGGCGACCTTGGCTTGCCCTCCCTACGGTGCACGTTCCGAGTATATCGGTTTGGCCTCCTAGCATGTTGTCTTGGTCTTGGTTGCGCGTTCCTAGCATATTGGCCTGCCCTCCTAGCTCGTTGTCTTGGTCTTGGTTGTCCGGTCCAAGCATCATGGCATGGCCTCCTAGCACGTTGCCTTGGCTTAGCTTGGCCGCACGACGTTGCACGTTCTAGTGTATTCGCTTGGCCTCCTAGCACGTTGTCTTGGTCTTGGCCTATACGCTTGTCCTCCGCACGACGTTGCACGTTCCTAGCATATTGTCTTGGCCTCCTAGCACGTTGCCTTGGTCTTGTTTGTCCGTTCCTAGTATATTGGCTTGTCCTCCTAGCACGTAGCCTTGGTCTTGGTTGTCCGGTCCTAGCATCATGGCTTGGCCTCCTAGCACGCTGCCTTGGTCTTGGCCTATGCCTTGGCTTGCCCGCACGACGTTGCACGTTCCTAGCGTATTGGCTTGGCCTCCTAGAATGTTGTCTTGGTCTTGGCCTATGCCCTTGTCCTCCGCACGACGTTGCACCTTCCTAACATATTGGCTTGGCCTCCTAGCACGTTGCCTTGGTCTTAGCCAATGCCCTGGCTTGCCCTCCCTACGGTGCACGTTCCAAGTATATCGGTTTGGCCTCCAAGCATGTTGCCTTGGTCGTGGTTGCCCGTTCCTAGCATATTGGCTTGTCCTCCTAGCTCGTTACCTTTGTCTTGGTTGTCTGTTCCTAGCATATTGCCTTTGCCTCCTAGAAGGTTGCCTTGGTCTTGGTCTATGCCTTGGCTTGCCCGCACGGCGTTGCACTTTTCGAGTATATCAGTTTTTCATCCTAGCACGTTGCCTTGGTCTTGGTTGCCCGTTCCTAGCATATTGGCTAGGCCTCCTAGGTCGTTTCCTTTGTCTTGGTTGTCCGTTCTTAGCATATTGCCTTGTCCTCTTAGCACGTTGCCTTTCCCGCACGACGTTGCACGTTCCGAGCATATCGGTTTTCGCCCTCCTAGTACGTTGTCTTGATTTCCCGTTCTTAGCGTATTGGCTTGGCCTCCTAGGAGTTTCCTTTGGTCTTTCTTGTCCGTTCCTAGCATATTTCCTTGGCCTCCATGCATGTTGCCTTAATCTTGGCCTACGCCTTAGTCGCGCACACGGCGTTGCCCTATCCTAGCATCATGGCTTGGCGTCCTAACACGTTGCCTTGGTCTTGGCCTAAGCCTTGGCTTGCGCGCATGACCTTGCACGTTCCTAGCATATTGGCTTGGCCTCTAAGCACGTTGCCTTGGTCTTGGTTGACCGTTCCTAGCATCATAGCTTGGCCTCCTAGCACGTTGCCTTGGTTTTGGCCTATTCCTTGGCTTGCTCGCACGACGTTGCACGTTCAGAGCCTATTGGCTTGGCCTCCTAGCACGTTGCCTTGGTCTTGGTTGCCCGTTCCTAGCATATTGGATTAGCCTCCTAGCTCGTTGCCTTTGTCTTGGTTGTCCGTTCACAGCATATTGCCTTGCCCTCCTAGCAGGTTGCCTTGGTCTTGGCTATGCCTTGGTCGCCCGCACGACGTTGCCCGTTCGTAGCATCATGGCTTGGCGTCTTAGCACGTTGCCTTGGTCTTGGCCTATACCTTGGCTTTCCAGCACGACGTTGCAAGCTCCTAGCATAATGGCTTGGCCTCCTACCACGTTGCCTTGGTCTTGGTTTCTCGTTCCTAGCATCATGGGTTAGCCTCCTAGCACGTAGCCTTGGTCTTGGCCTATGCCTTGGCTTGCCCGCACGACGTTGCACGTTCCTGGCATATCGGCTTTGCTTCCTAGCACGTTCCTAGAATATTGGCTTTGCCTCCTAGCGTGTTGCCTTTGTCTTGGTTGCCCGTTCCTAGTATATTAGCTTCGCCTCCTAGCACGTTGTCTTGGTCTTGGCCTATGCCTTGGTCCTCCGCATGACGTTGCCCGTTCCAAGCATCATGGCTTGGCTTGCCCGCACGACGTTGCACGTTCCTAGCATATTGGCTTGGCCTCCTAGCACGTTGCCTTGATCTTGGCCTATGCCCTTGTCCTCCGCACGCCGTTGCACATTCCAAGCATATTGGCTTGGCCTCCTGGCATGGTGCCTTGGTCTTGGCCTATGCCTTGGCTTGCCCGCACGACGTTGCACGTTCCGAGCATATCGGTTTGAACTCCTAGCACGTTGCCTTGGTCTTGGTTGCCCGTTCCTAGCATATTGGCTTGGCCTTCTAGCAGTTTGCCTTGGTCTTGCTTGTCTGTTCCTAGCGTGTTTTCTTGGTCACCCGCACGACCTTGCCCTATCCAAGCATCATTGCTTGGCGTCCTAGCAGTTTGTCTTGGTCTTGGACTATACCTTGGCTTGCCAGCACGACGTTCCAAGCTCCTAGCATCTTAGCTTAGCCTCCTACCACGTTGCCTTGGTCTTGGTTTCCCGTTCGTAGCATCATGGATTGGCCTCCTAGCAGTTTTCCTTGGTCTTGCTTGTCTGTTCCTAGCGTATTTCCTTGGTCACCCGCACGACGTTGCTCTATCCTAGCATCATTGCTTGGCGTCCTAGCACGTTGCCTTGGTCTTGGCCTATGCCTTGGCTTGCCAGCACGACGTTCCAAGCTCCTATCATATTGGCTTAGCCTCCTACCAAGTTGCCTTGGTCTCGGTTTCCCGTTCCTAGCATCAAACCGATATGCTCGGAATGTGCAATGTCGTGCGGGCAAGCCAAGGCATAGGCCAAGACCAAGGCACCATGCCAGGAGGCCAAGCCAATATGCTTGGAATATGCAACGGCGTGCGGAGGACAAGGGCATAGGCCAAGACCAAGGCAACCTGCTAGGAGGCCAAGGCAATATTCTAGGAACGGACAACCAAGACTAAGGCAACGAGCTAGGAGCCAAGCCAATATGCTAGGAACGGGCAACCAAGACCAAGGCAACAGCCTAGGAGGCCAAACCGATATACTTGGAACGTGCAACGTCGTGCTGGATAGCCAAGGCATAGGCAAAGATCAAGGCAACGTGCTAGGAGGCCAAGCCAATATGCTAGGAACGTGCAACCAAGACCAAGGCAACGTGCTAGCAGTTCCAACCGATATGCTCGGAACGTGCAACGTCGTGCGGGCAAGCCAAGCCATGATGCTTGGAACGGGCAACGTCATGCGGAGGACCAAGGCATAGGCCAAGACCAAGACAACGTGCTAGGAGGCGAAGCTAATATACTAGGAACGGGCAACCAAGACAAAGGCAACATGCTAGCAGGCAATACCGATATTCTAGGAACGTGCTAGGAAGCCAAGCCGATATGCCAGGAACGTGCAACGTCGTGCGGGCAAGCCAAGGCATAGGCCAAGACCAAGGCAATGTGCTAGGAGGCCAAGCCATGATGCTAGGAACGAGAAACCAAGACCAAGGCAACGTGGTAGGAGGCCAAGCCATTATGCTAGGAGCTTGCAACGTCGTGCTGGAAAGCCAAAGCATTGGCCAAGATCAAGGCAACGTGCTAGGACGCAAAGCCATGATGCTAGGAAGGGGTAACGTCGTGCGGGCGACCAAGGCATTGTCCAAGACCAAGGCTACCGGCTAGGAGGCCAAGACAATATTCTAGGAACGGAAAACCAAGACAAAGGCAACGAGTTTGGAGGCGAAGCCAATATGCGAGGAACGGGCAACCAAGACGAAGCCAACGTACTAAGAGTCCAAACCGATATGATGCTAGGAACGGAAAACCGAGACCAAGGCAACTTGGTAGGAGGCTAAGCCAATATGGTAGGAGGCTAAGCCAATATGCCTTGTTCGCCCGCACAACGTTTCCCGTTCCTGGCACCATGGCTTGGCGTCCTAGCACATTACCTTGGTCTTAGCCTAAGCCTTGGCTTACCCACACGACGTTGCACGTTCCTAGCATATTGGCTTGGCCTCCTTGCACGTCGCCTTGTTCTTGGTTGCCCATTCCTAGCATCATAACTTCGCTTCCTAGCACGTTGCCTTGGTCTTGGCCTATACCTTTGCTTGCCCGCACGACGTTGGACGTTCCGAGCATATCGGTTTGGACTCCTAGTACGTTGGCTTCGTCTTGGTTTCCCGTTCCTCGCATATTGGCTTCGCCTCCAAACTCGTTGCCTTTGTCTTGGTTGTCCGTTCCTAGAATATTGTATTGGCCTCCTAGCTGGTCGCCTTGGTCTTGGACAATGCCTTGGTCGCCCGCACGACTTTGCCCGTTCCTAGCATCATGGCTTGGCGTCCTAGCACGTTGCCTTGGTCATGGCCTATGTCTCGGCTTGCCCGCACGACGTTGCACGCTCCTAGTATATTGCCTTGGCCTCTTGGCATGTTGCCTTGGTTTTGGTTGCCCGTTCCTAGCATCATGGCCTGGCCTCCATCCACGTTGCCTTGGTCTTGGTCTTGGTTTCCCGTTCCTAGCATCATGGCTTGGCCTCATAGCATATTTCCTTAGTTTTGGCCTATGCCTTGGCTTGCCCGCACGACGTTGCACGTTCCTAACATATCAGCTTTGCCTCCAAGCACGTTGCCTTGCTCTTGGTTTCCCGTTCCTAGCATATTAGCTTGGCCTCGTAGCACGTTATCTTGGTCCTTGCCTATGCCTTGTTCGCCCGCACAACGTTTCCCGTTCCTGGCACCATGGCTTGGCATCCTAGCACATTGCCTTGGTCTTGGCCTAAGCCTTGGCTTACCCACACGACGTTGCACGTTCCTAGCATATTGGCTTGGCCTCCTTGCACGTTGCCTTGTTCTTGGTTGCCCAATTCTAGCATCATAACTTCGCTTCCTAGCACGTTGCCTTGGTCTTGGCCTATACCTTTGGTTGCCCGCACGACGTTGGACGTTCCGAGCATATCGGTTTGGACTCCTAGTACGTTGGCTTCGTCTTGGTTTCCCGTTCCTCGCATATTGGCTTTGCCTCCAAACTCTTTGCCTTTGTCTTGGTTGTCCGTTCCTAGAATATTGTATTGGCCTCCTAGCTGGTCGCCTTGGTCTTGGACAATGCCTTGGTCGCCCGCACGACTTTGCCCGTTCCTAGCATCATGGCTTGGCATCCTAGGACGTTGCCTTGGTCATGGCCTATGTCTCGGCTTGCCCGCACGACGTTGCACGCTCCTAGTATATTGCCTTGGCCTCTTGGCATGTTGCCTTGGTTTTGATTGCCTGTTCCTAGCATCATGGCCTGGCCTCCATCCACGTTGCCTTGGTCTTGGTCTTGGTTTCCCGTTCCTAGCATCATCTCTTGGCCTCATAGCATATTTCCTTGGTTTTGGCCTATCCCTTGGCTTGCCCGCACGACGTTGCACGTTCCTAACATATCAGCTTTGCCTCCTAGCACGTTGCCTTGCTCCTGGTTTCCCGTTCCTAGCATATTAGCTTGGCCTCCTAGCACGTTATCTTGGTCCTTGCCTATGCCTTGTTCGCCCGCACAACGTTTCCCGTTCCTGGAACCATGGCTTGGCGTCCTAGCACATTGCCTTGGTCTTGGCCTAAGCCTTGGCTTACCCACACGACGTTGCACGTTCCTAGCATATTGGCTTGGCCTCCTTGCACGTCGCCTTGTTCTTGGTTGCCCATTCCTAGCATCATAACTTCGCTTCCTAGCACGTTGCCTTGGTCTTGGCCTATACCTTTGGTTGCCCGCACGACGTTGGACGTTCCGAGCATATCGGTTTGGACTCCTAGTACGTTGGCTTCGTCTTGGTTTCCCGTTCATCGCATATTGGCTTCGCCTCCAAACTCGTTGCCTTTGTCTTGGTTGTCCGTTCCTAGAATATTGTATTGGCCTCCTAGCTGGTCGCCTTGGTCGCCCACACGACTTTGCCCGTTCCTAGCATCATGGCTTGGCGTCCTAGCACGTTGCCTTGGTCATGGCCTATGTCTCGGCTTGCCCGCACGACGTTGCACGCTCCTAGTATATTGCCTTGGCCTCTTGGCATGTTGCCTTGGTTTTGGTTGCCCGTTCCTAGCATCATGGCCTGGCCTCCATCCACGTTGCCTTGGTTTTGGTCTTGGTTTCCCGTTCCTAGCATCATGGCTTGGCCTCATAGCATATTTCCTTAGTTTTGGCCTATGCCTTGGCTTGCCCGCACGACGTTGCACGTTCCTAACATATCAGCTTTGCATCCTAGCACGTTGCCTTGCTCTTGGTTTCCCGTTCCTAGCATATTAGCTTGGCCTCCTAGCACGTTATCTTGGTTCTTGCCTATGCCTTGTTCGCCCGCACAACGTTTCCCGTTCATGGCACCATGGCTTGGCGTCCTAGCACATTGCCTTGGTCTTGGCCTAAGCCTTGGCTTACCCACACGACGTTGCACGTTCCTAGCATATTGGCTTGGCCTCCTTGCACGTCGCCTTGTTCTTGGTTGCCCATTCCTAGCATCATAACTTCGCTTCCTAGCACGTTGCCTTGGTCTTGGCCTATACCTTTGGTTGCCCGCACGACGTTGGACGTTCCGAGCATATCGGTTTGGACTCCTAGTACGTTGGCTTCGTCTTGGTTTCCCGTTCCTCGCATATTGGCTTCGCCTCCAAACTCGTTGCCTTTGTCTTGGTTGTCCGTTCCTAGAATATTGTATTGGCCTCCTAGCTGGTCGCCTTGGTCTTGGACAATGCCTTGGTCGCCCGCACGACTTTGCCCGTTCCTAGCATCATGGCTTGGCGTCCTAGCACGTTGCCTTGGTCATGGCCTATGTGTCGGCTTGCCCGGACGATGTTGCACGCTCCTAGTATATTGCCTTGGCCTCTTGGCATGTTGCCTTGGTTTTGGTTGCCCGTTCCTAGCATCATGGCCTGGCCTCCATCCACGTTGCCTTGGTCTTGGTTGTTCGTTCCTAGCATATTGTCTTAGCCTCCTAGTACGTTGCCTTGGTCTTGGTTGTCCGTTCCTAGCATATTCGTTTGGCCTATGCCTTGGTCTTGGCCTATGCCTTGGTTTCCCGAACGACGTTGCCCATTCCTAGCATCATGGCTTGGCGTCCTAGCACGTTGCCCATTCCTAGCATCATGGCTTGTCCTATGCCTTGGCTTGTCTGCACGATGTTGCAAGGCCCTAGCATTTTGGCTTGGCCCCCAACCACGTTGCCTTGGTCTTGGTTTCTCGTTCCTAGCATCATGGATTGGCCTCCTAGCACATTGCCTTGGTCTTGGCCTATGCCTTGGCTTGCCCGCAGGACGTTGCACGTTCCTAGCATATTGGCTTTGCCTCCTATCACGTTGCCTTGGTCTTGGTTGCCCGTTCCTAGCATATTAGCATGGCCTCTTAGCACGTTAACTTGGTCCTTGCCTATGCCTTGGTCGCCGCACGACGTTGCCCGTTCCTGGCATCATGGCTTGGCGTCCTAGCACTTCGCCTTGGTCTTGGCCTAAGCCTTGGCTTACCCACACGACGTTGCACGTTCCTGGCATATTGGTTTGACCTCCTTGCACGTCGCCATGTTCTTGGTTGCCCATTCCTAGCATCATAACTTCGTTTCCACGCACGTTGCCTTGGTCTTGGCCTATACCTTGGCTTGCCTGCACGACGTTACACGTTCCGAGCATATCGGTTTGGACTCCTAGTACGTTGGCTTCGTCTTGATTGCCCGTTCCTCGCATATTGGCTTGGCCTCCTAACTCGTTGCCTTTGTCTTGGTTGTCCGTTCCTAGAATATTGCCTTGGCCTCCTAGCTGGTTGCCTTGCTCTTGGACAATGCCTTGGTTGCCTGCACGACATTGCCCGTACCTAGCATCATGGCTTGGCGCCGTAGCACGCTGCCATGGTTTTGGCCTATGCCTTGCTTGCCAGCACGACGTTGCAAGCACCTAGCATATTGGCATGGCCTCTTACCAAGTTGCCTTGGTATTGGTTTCCTGTTCTTAGCATCATGGCTTGTCCTCCTAGCACATTGCCTTGGTCTTGGCCTACGCCTTGGCTTGCCCGCACGACGTTGCAAGGCCCTAGCATATTGGCTTGGCCTCCAACCACGTTGCCTTGGTCTTGGTTTCTCGTCCCTAGCATCATCGCTTGGCCTCCTAGCACATTGCCTTGGTCTTGGCCTATGTGTTGGCTTGCCCGCACGACGTTGCACGTTCCTAGCATATCGGCTTTGCCTCCTAGGAAGTTACCTTGGTGTTGGTTGCCCGTTCCTACCATATTAGCTTGGCCTCCTAGCACGTTGTCTTGGTCTTGGCCAATGCCTTGGTCGCCCGCACGACGTTTCCCGTTCCTGGCATCATGGCTTGGCGTCCTAGCATGTTGCCTTGGTCTTGGCCTAAGCCTTGGCTTACCCGCACGACGTTGCACGTTCCAAGCATATTGGCTTGGCCTCCTAGCACGTTGCCTTGTTCTTGGTTACCCATACCTAGCAACATAACTTCGCTTCCCAGCACGTGGCCTTGGTCTTGGCCTATATCTTGGTTTGCCCGCACGACGTTGCACGTTCTAAGCCAATTGGTTTGGCCTCCTAGCTCGTGATTTTTGTCTTGGTTGTCCGTTCCTAGCATATTGCCTTCCTAGCTGGTCGCCTTGGTCTTGGCCAATGCCTTGGTCGCCCGCACGACGTTGCCCGTTCCAGGCATCATGGCTTGGTGTCCTGGCATGTTGCCTTGGTCTTAGCCTAAGCCTTGGCTTGCCCGCACGACGTTGCACGTTCCTAGCATATTGGCTTGGCCTTTTAGCACGTTGCCTTGGTCTTGGTTGCCGTTCCTACAATCATGGCTTAGATTCCTAGCACGTTGCCTATGTAAAGATGCCTCGGCTTGCCAGCACGACGTTCCAAGCTCCTAGCATATTGGCTTAGCCTCCTACCACGTTGCCTTTGTCTTGATTTCCCGTTCCTAGCATCGTGGATTGGCCTCCTAGCACGTTGCCTTGGTCTTGGTTGCCCGTTCCTAGGATATTAGCAGGGCCTCTTAGCACGTTATCTTGGTCCTTGCCTATGCCTTGGTCGCTGCACGACATTACCCCTGGCATCATGGCTTGGCATCCTACCACATTGCCTTGGTCTTGGCCTAAGCCTTGGCTTACGCACACGACGTTGCATGTTCCTAGCATATTGGCTTGACCTCCTTGCACGTCGCCATGTTCTTGGTTGCCCATTCCTAGCATCATAACTTCGTTTCCTCGCACGTTGCCTTGGTCTTGGCCTATACCTTAGCTTGCCTGCACGACGTTACACGTTCCGAGCATATCGGTTTCGACTCCTAGTACGTTGGCTTCGTCTTGGGTGCCTGTTCCTCGCATATTGGCTTGGCCTCCTAACTCGTTGCCTTTGTCTTGGTTGTCCGTTCCTAGAATATTTCCTTGCTCTTGGACAATGCCTTGGTCGCCCGCACGACGTTGCCATGGTTTTGGACTATGCCTTGGCTTGCCAGCACGACGTTGCAAGCACCTAGCATATTGGCATGGCCTCCTACCACGTTGCCTTGGTCTTGGTTTTCCGTTCTTAGCGTCATGGCTTGTCCTCCTAGCACATTGCCTTGGTCTTGGCCTACGCCTTGGCTTGCCAGCACGACGTTGCAAGGCCCTAGCATATTGGCTTGGCCTCCAACCAGGTTGCCTTGGTCTTGGTTTCTCGTCCCTAGCATCATGGCTTGGCCTCCTAGTACATTGCCTTGGTCTTGGCCTATGTGTTGGCTTGCCCGCACGACGTTGCACGTTCCTAGTGTATCGGCTTTGCCTCCTAGGAAGTTACCTTGCTGTTGGTTGCCCGTTCCTACCATATTAGCTTGGCCTCCTACCACGTTGTCTTGGTCTTGGCCAATGCCTTGGTCGCCCGCACGACGTTTCCCGTTCCTGGCATCGTGGCTTGGCGTCCTAGCATGTTGCCTTGGTCTTGGCCTGAGGCTTGGCTTACCCGCACGACGTTGCACGTTCCTAGCATATTGCCTTGGCCTCCTAGCACGTTGCCTTGTTCTTGGTTGCCCATACCTAGCAACATAACTTCGCTTCCTAGCATGTGGCCTCGGTCTTGGTCTATACCTTGGCTTGCCCGCACGACGTTGCACATTCTAAGCATATTGGTTTGGCCTCCTAGCACGTTGGCTTCGTCTTGGTTGCCCATTCCTTGCATATTGGCTTGGCCTCCTAGCTCGTTGTTTTTGTCTTGGTTGTCCGTTCCTAGCATATTGCCTTGGCCTCCTAGCTGGTTGCTTAGTCTTGGCCTATGCCTTGGTCGCCCGCACGACGTTGCCCGTGCCTAACATCATGGCTTGGCGTCCTAGCACGTTGCCTTGGTCGCCCACACGACGTTGCACGTTCCTAGCATATTGGCTTGGCCTCCTTGCACGTCGCCTTGTTCTTGGTTGCCCATTCCTAGCATCATAAGCTCGCTTCCTAGCACGTTACCTTGGTCTTGGCCTATACCTTTGCTTGCCCGTACGACGTTGGACGTTCCGAGCATATCGGTTTGGACTCTTAGTACGTTGGCTTCGTCTTGGTTGCCCGTTCCTCGCATATTGGCTTCGCCTCCAAACTCGTTGCCTTTGTCTTGGTTTTCCGTTCCTAGAATATTGTCTTGGCCTCCTAGCCGGTCGCCTTGGTCTTGGACAATGCCTTGGTCGCCCGCACGACGTTACCCGTTCCTAGCATCATGGCTTTGCGTCCTAGCACGTTGCCTTGATCTTGGCCAATGCTTTGGCTTTCCAGCACGACGTTGCAAGCTCCTAGCATAATGGCTTGGCCTCCTACCACGTTGCCTTGGTCTTGGTTTCTCGTTCCTAGCATCATGGCTTGGCCTCCTAGCACATTGCCTTGGTCTTGGCCTATGCCTTGGCTTGCCCGCACGACGTTGCACGTTCCTGGCATATCGGCTTGGCTTCCTAGCACGTTCCTAGAATATCGGTATTGCCTGCTAGCATGTTGCCTTTGTCTTGGTTGCCCGTTCCTAGTATATTAGCTTCGCCTCCTAGCACGTTGTCTTGGTCTTGGCCTATGCCTTGGTCCTCCGCATGACGTTGCCCGTTCCAAGCATCATGGCTTGGCTTGCCCGCACGACGTTGCACGTTCCGAGCATATCGGTTGGAACTGCTAGCACGTTGCCTTGGTCTTGGTTGCACGTTCCTAGCATATTGGCTTGGCCTCCTAGCACGTTGCCTTGATCTTGGCCTATGCCTTGGCTATCCAGCACGACGTTGCACGTTCCAAGTATATCGGTTTGGCCTCCTAGGCTGTTGCCTTGGTCTTGGTTGCCCGTTCCTAGCATATTGGCTTGGCTCCTAGCTCGTTGCCTTAGTCTTGGTTGTCCGTTCCTAGAATATTGCCTTGGCCTCCTAGCAGGTTGCCTTGGTCTTGGCCTATGCCCTTGTCCTCCGCACGCCGTTGCATATTCCAAGCATATTGGCTTGGCCTCCTGGCATGGTGCCTTGGTCTTGGCCTATGCCTTCGCTTGCCCGCACGACATTGCACATTCCGAGCATATCGGTTTGAACTCCTAGCACGTTGCCTTGGTCTTGGTTGCCCGTTCCTAGCATATTGGCTTGGCCTTCTAGCAGTTTGCCTTGGTCTTGCTTGTCTGTTCCTAGCGTATTTCCTTGGTCACCCGCACGACCTTGCCCTATCCAAGCATCATTGCTTGGCGTCCTAGCACTTTGTCTTGGTCTTGGACTATACCTTGGCTTGCCAGCACGACGTTCCAAGCTCCTAGCATCTTAGCTTAGCCTCCTACCACGTTGCCTTGGTCTTGGTTTCCCGTTCGTAGCATCATGGATTGGCCTCCTAGCAGTTTTCCTTGGTCTTGCTTGTCTGTTCCTAGCGTATTTCCTTGGTCACCCGCACGACGTTGCTCTATCCTAGCATCATTGCTTGGCGTCCTAGCACGTTGCCTTGGTTATGGCCTATGCCTTGGCTTGCCAGCACGACGTTTCAAGCTCCTAGCATATTGGCTTAGCCTCCTACCAAGTTGCCTTGGTCTTGGTTTCCCGTTCCTAGCATCATGGCTTGGCCTCATAGCATATTTCCTTGGTTTTGGCCTATGCCTTGGCTTGCCCGCACGACGTTGCACGTTCCTAACATATCAGCTTTGCCTCCTAGCACGTTGCCTTGCTCTTGGTTGCCCGTTCCTAGCATATTAGCTTGGCCTCCTAGCACGTTATCTTGGTCCTTGCCTATGCCTTGTTCGCCCGCACAACGTTTCCCGTTCCTGGCACCATGGCTTGGCGTCCTAGCACATTGCCTTGGTCTTGGCCTAAGCCTTGGCTTACCCACACGACGTTGCACGTTCCTAGCATATTGGCTTGGCCTCCTTGCACGTCGCCTTGTTCTTGGTTGCCCATTCCTAGCATCATAACTTCGCTTCCTAGCATGTTGCCTTGGTCTTGGCCTATACCTTTGGTTGCCCGCACGACGTTGGACGTTCCGAGCATATCGGTTTGGACTCCTAGTACGTTGGCTTCGTCTTGGTTTCCCGTTCCTCGCATATTGGCTTCGCCTCCAAACTCGTTGCCTTTGTCTTGGTTGTCCGTTCCTAGAATATTGTATTGGCCTCCTAGCTGGTCGACTTGGTCTTGGACAATGCCTTGGTCGCCCGCACGACTTTGCCCGTTCCTAGCATCATGGCTTGGCGTCCTAGCACGTTGCCTTGGTCATGGCCTATGTCTTGGCTTGCCCGCACGACGTTGCACGCTCCTAGTATATTGCCTTGGCCTCTTGGCATGTTTCCTTGGTTTTGGTTGCCCGTTCCTAGCATCATGGCCCGGCCTCCATCCACGTTGCCTTGGTCTTGGTTGTTCGTTCCTAGCATATTGTCTTAGCCTCCTAGCACGTTGCCTTGGTCTTGGTTGTCCGTTCCTAGCATATTCGCTTGGCCTATGCCTTGGTCTTGGCCTATGCTTTGGTCTCCCGCACGACGTTGCCCATTCCTAGCATCATGGCTTGGCGTCCTAGCACGTTGCCTTGGTTTTGGCCTATGCCTTGGCTTGCCATCACGACGTTGCAAGCTCCTAGCATATTGGCATGGCCTCCTACCACGTTGCCTTGGTCTTGGTTTCCCGTTCTTAGCATCATGGCTTGTCCTCCTAGCACATTACCTTGGTCTTGTCCTATGCCTTGGCTTGTCTGCACGATGTTGCAAGGCCCTAGCATATTGGCATGGCCCCCAACCACGTTGTCTTGGTCTTGGTTTCTCGTTCCTAGCATCATGGATTGGCCTCCTAGCACATTGCCTTGGTCTTGGCCTATGCCTTGGCTTGCCCGCAGGACGTGGCACGTTCCTAGCATATCGGCTTTGCCTCCTATCACGTTGCCTTGGTCTTGGTTGCCCGTTCTTAGCATATTAGCATGGCCTCTTAGCACGTTAACTTGGTCCTTGCCTATGCCTTGGTCGCCGCACGACGTTGCCCGTTCCTGGCATCATGGCTTGGCGTCCTAACACATCGCCTTGGTCTTGGCCTAAGCCTTGGCTTACCCACACGACGTTGCACGTTATTGGCATATTGGCTTGACCTCCTTGCACGTTGCCATGTTCTTGGTTGCCCAGTCCTACCATCATAACTTCGTTTCCACGCACGTTGCCTTGGTCTTGGCCTATACCTTGGCTTGCCTGCACGACGTTACACGTTCCGAGCATATCGGTTTGGACTCCTAGTACGTTGGCTTCGTCTTGATTGCCCGTTCCTCGCATATTGGCTTGGCCTCCTAACTCGTTGCCTTTGTCTTTGTTGTCCGTTCCTAGAATATTGCCTTGGCCTCCTAGCTGGTTGCCTTGCTCTTGGACAATGCCTTGGTTGCCTGCACGACATTGCCCGTACCTAGCATCATGGCTTGGCGTCGTAGCACGCTGCCATGGTTTTGGCCTATGCCTTGCTTGCCAGCACGACGTTGCAAGCACCTAGCATATTGGCATGGCCTCCTACCAAGTTGCCTTGGTATTGGTTTCCTGTTATTAGCATCATGGCTTGTCCTCCTAGCACATTGCCTTGGTCTTGGCCTACGCCTTGGCTTGCCCGCACGACGTTGCAAGGCCCTAGCATATTGGCTTGGCCTCCAACCACGTTGCCTTGGTCTTGGTTTCTCGTCCCTTGCATCATGGCTTGGCCTCCTAGCACATTGCCTTGGTCTTGGCCTATATGTTGGCTTGCCCGCACGACGATGCACGTTCCTAGCATATTGGCTTTGCCTCCTAGGAAGTTACCTTGGTGTTGGTTTCCCGTTCCTACCATATTAGCTTGGCCTCCTAGCACGTTGTCTTGGTCTTGGCCAATGCCTTGGTCGCCCGCACGACGTTTCCCGTTCCTGGCATCATGGCTTGGCGTCCTAGCATGTTGCCTTGGTCTTGGCCTAAGCCTTGGCTTACCCGCACGACGTTGCACGTTCCAAGCATATTGGCTTGGCCTCCTAGCACGTTGCCTTGTTCTTGGTTACCCATACCTAGCAACATAACTTCGCTTCCCAGCACGTGGCCTTGGTCTTGGCCTATACCTTGGTTTGCCCGCATGACGTTGCACGTTCTAAGCCTATTGGTTTGGCCTCCTAGCGCGTTGGCTTCGTCTTCGTTGCCCGTTCCTTGCATATTTGCTTGGCCTCCTAGCTCTCGGTTTTTGTCTTGGTTGTCCGTTCCTAGCATATTGCCTTCCTAGCTAGTCGCCTTGGTCTTGGCCTATGCCTTGGTCGCCCGCACGACATTACCCGTTCCAGGCATCATGGCTTGGTGTCCTGGCATGTTGCCTTGGTCTTAGCCTAAGCCTTGGCTTGCCCGCACGACGTTGCACGTTCCTAGCATATTGGCTTGGCCTTTTAGCACGTTGCCTTGGTCTTGGTTGCCGTTCCTACAATCATGGCTTAGATTCCTAGCACGTTGCCTTTGTAAAGATGCCTTGGCTTGCCAGCACGACGTTCCAAGCTCCTAGCATATTGGCTTAGCCTCCTACCACGTTGCCTTTGTCTTGATTTACCGTTCCTAGCAACGTGGATTGGCCTCCTAGCACGTTGCCTTGGTCTTGGTTGCCCGTTCCTAGCATATTAGCTTGGCCTCTTAGCACGTTATCTTGCTCCTTGCCTATGCCTTGGTCGCTGCACGACGTTGACCCTGGCATCATGGCTTGGCATCCTACCACATTGCCTTGGTCTTGGCCTAAGCCTTGGCTTACGCACACGACGTTGCATGTTCCTAGCATATTGGCTTGACCTCCTTGCACGTCGCCAGGTTCTTGGTTGCCCATTCCTAGCATCATAACTTCGTTTCCTCGCACGTTGCCTTCGTCTTGGCCTATACCTTAGCTTGCCTGCACGACGTTACACGTTCCGAGCATATCGGTTTCGACTCCTAGTACGTTGGCTTCGTCTTGGTTGTCTGTTCCTCGCATATTGGCTTGGCCTCCTAACTCGTTGCCTTTGTCTTGGTTTTCCGTTCCTAGAATATTTCCTTGCTCTTGGACAATGCCTTGGTCGCCCGCACGACGTTGCCATGGTTTTGGACTATGCCTTGGCTTGCCAGCACGACGTTGCAAGCACCTAGCATATTGGCATGGCCTCCTACCACGTTGCCTTGGTCTTGGTTTCCCGTTCTTAGCATCATGGCTTGTCCTCCTAGCACATTGCCTTGGTCTTGGCCTACGCCTTGGCTTGCCCGCACGACGTTGCAAGGCCCTAGCATATTGGCTTGGCCTCCAACCAGGTTGCCTTGGTCTTGGTTTCTCGTCCCTAGCATCATGGCTTGGCCTCCTAGCACATTGCCTTGGTCTTGGCCTATGTGTTGGCTTGCCCGCACGACGTTGCACGTTCCTAGCATATCGGCTTTGCCTCCTAGGAAGTTACCTTGCTGTTGGTTGCCCGTTCCTACCATATTAGCTTGGCCTCCTACCACGTTGTCTTGGTCTTGGGCAATGCATTGGTCGCCCGCACGACGTTTCCCGTTCCTCGCATCGTGGCTTGGCCTCGTAGCATATTGCCTTGGTTTTGGCCTATGGCTTGGCTTGCCCGCACGACGTTGCATGTTCCTAGCATATCAGCTTTGCCTCCTAGCACGTTGCCTTGCTCTTGGTTGCCCATACCTAGCAACATAACGTCGCTTCCAAGCATGTGGCCTCGGTCTTGGTCTATACCTTGGCTTGCCCGCACGACGTTGCACGTTCTAAGCATATTGGTTTGGCCTCCTAGCACGTTGGCTTCGTCTTGGTTGCCCGTTCCTTGCATATTGGCTTGGCCTCCTAGCTCGTTGTTTTTGTCTTGGTTGTCCGTTCCTAGCATATTGCCTTGGCCTCCTAGCTGGTTGCCTTGGTCTTGGCCTATGCCTTGTTCGCCCGCACGATGTTGCCCGTGCCTAGCATCATGGCTTGGCGTCCTAGCACGTTGCCTTGGTCGCCCACACGACGTTGTACGTTCCAAGCATATTGGCTTGGCCTCCTTGCACGTCGCCTTGTTCTTGGTTGCCCATTCCTAGCATCATAAGCTCGCTTCCTAGCACGTTACCTTGGTCTTGGCCTATACCTTTGCTTGCCCGCACGACGTTGGACGTTCCGAGCATATCGGTTTGGACTCTTAGTACGTTGGCTTCGTCTTGGTTGCCCGTTCCTCGCATATTGGCTTCGCCTCCAAACTCGTTGCCTTTGTCTTGGTTATCCGTTCCTAGAATATTGTCTTGGCCTCCTAGCCGGTCGCCTTGGTCTTGGACAATGCCTTGGTCGCCCGCACGACGTTACCCGTTCCTAGCTTCATGGCTTGGCGTCCTAGCACGTTGCCTTGATCTTGGCCTATGCTTTGGCTTTCCAGTACGACGTTGCAAGCTCCTAGCATAATGGCTTGGCCTCCTACCACGTTGCCTTGGTCTTGGTTTCTCGTTCCTAGCATCATGGCTTGGCCTCCTTGCACATTGCCTTGGTCTTGGCCTATGCCTTGGCTTGCCCGCACGACGTTGCACGTTCCTGGCATATCGGCTTGGCTTCCTAGCACGTTCCTAGAATATCGGCTTTGCCTGCTAGCATGTTGCCTTTGTCTTGGTTGCCCGTTCCTAGTATATTAGCTTCGCCTCCTAGCACGTTGTCTTGGTCTTGGCCTATGCCTTGGTCCTCCGCATGACGTTGCCCGTTCCAAGCATCATGGCTTGGCTTGCCCGCACGACGTTGCACGTTCCTAGCATATTGGCTTGGCCTCCTAGAACGTTGCCTTGATCTTGGACTATGCCTTGGCTAGCCAGCACGACGTTGCACGTTCCAAGTATATCGGTTTGGCCTCCTAGCCTGTTGCCTTGGTCTTGGTTGCCCGTTCCTAGCATACTGGCTTGGGCTCCTAGCTCGTTGCCTTAGTCTTGGTTGTCCGTTCCTAGAATATTGCGTTGGCCTCCTAGCAGGTTGCCTTGGTCTTCGCCTATGCCCTTGTCCTCCGCACGCCGTTGAACATTCCAAGCATATTGGCTTGGCCTCCTGGCATGGTGCCTTGGTCTTCGCCTATGCCTTGGCTTACCCGCACGACGTTGCACGTTCCGAGCATATCGGTTTGAACTCCTAGCACGTTGCCTTGGTCTTGGTTGCCCGTTCCTAGCATATTGGCTTGGCCTCCTAGCAGTTTGCCTTGGTCTTGCTTGTCTGTTCCTAGCATATTTCCTTGGTCACCCGCACGACCTTGCCCTATCCAAGCATCATTGCTTGGCGTCCTAGCACTTTGTCTTGGTCTTGGCCTATACCTTGGCTTGCCAGCACGACGTTCCAAGCTCCTAGCATCTTGGCTTAGCATCCTACCACGTTGCCTTGGTCTTGGTTTCCCGTTCCTAGCATCATGGATTGGCCTCCTAGCAGTTTTCCTTGGTCTTTCTTGTCTGTTCCTAGCGTATTTCCTTGGTCACCCGCACGACGTTGCTCTATCCTAGCATCATTGCTTGCCGTCCTAGCACGTTGCCTTGGTCTTGGCCTATGCCTTGGCTTGCGAGCACGACGTTTCAAGGTCCTAGCATATTGGCTTAGCCTCCTACCACGTTGCCTTCGTCTTGGTTTCCCGTTCCTAGCATCATGGCTTGGCCTCATAGCATATTGCCTTGGTTTTGGCCTATGCCTTGGCTTGCCCGCACGACGTTGCACGTTCCTAGCATATCAGCTTTGCCTCCTAGCACGTTGCCTTGCTCTTGGTTGCCCGTTCCTAGCATATTAGCTTGGCCTCCTAGCACGTTATCTTGGTCCTTGCCTATGCCTTGGTCGCCCGCACCACGTTGCCCGTTCCTGGCACCATGGCTTGGCGTCCTAGCACATTGCCTTGGTCTTGGCCTAAGCCTTGGCTTACCCACACGACGTTGCAAGTTCCTAGCATATTGGCTTGGCCTCCTTGCACGTCGCCTTGTTCTTGGTTGCCCATTCCTAGCATCATAAGCTCGCTTCCTAGCACGTTACCTTGGTCTTGGCCTATACCTTTGCTTGCCCGCACGACGTTGGACGTTCCGAGCATATCGGTTTGGACTCCTAGTACGTTGGCTTCGTCTTGGTTGCCCGTTCCTCGCATATTGGCTTCGCCTCCAAACTCGTTGCCTTTGTCTTGGTTGTCCGTTCCTAGAATATTGTCTTGGCCTCCTAGCTGGTCGCCTTGGTCTTGGACAATGCCTTTGTCGCCCGCACGATGTTGCCCGTTCCTAGCATCATGGCTTGGCGTCCTAGCACGTTGCCTTGATCTTGGCCTATGCTTTGGATTTCCAGCACGACGTTGCAAGCTCCTAGCATAATGGCTTGGCCTCCTACCACGTTGCCTTGGTCTTGGTTTCTCGTTCCTAGCATCATGGCTTGTCCTCCTAGCACATTGCCTTGGTCTTGGCCTATGCCTTGGCTTGCCCGCACGACGTTGCACGTTCCTGGCATATCGTCTTGGCTTCCTAGCACGTTCCTAGAATATCGGCTTTGCCTGCTAGCATGTTGCCTTTGTCTTGGTTGCCCGTTCCTAGTATATTAGCTTCGCCTCCTAGCACGTTGTCTTGGTTTTGGCCTATGCCTTGGTCCTCCGCATGACGTTGCCCGTTCCAAGCATCATGGCTTGGCTTGCCCGCATGACGTTGCACGTTCCTAGCATATTGGCTTGGCCTCCTAGAACGTTGCCTTGATCTTGGCCTATGCCTTGGCTAGCCAGCACGACGTTGCACGTTCCAAGTATATCGGTTTGGCCTCCTAGCCTGTTGCCTTGGTCTTGGTTGCCCGTTCCTAGCATACTGGCTTGGGCACCTAGCTCGTTGCCTTAGTCTTGGTTGTCCGTTCCCAGAATATTGCCTTGGCCTCCTAGCAGGTTGCCTTGGTCTTCGCCTATGCCCTTGTCCTCCGCACGCCGTTGCACATTCCAAGCATATTGGCTTGGCCTCCTGGCATGGTGCCTTGGTCTTCGCCTATGCCTTGGCTTACCCGCACGACGTTGCACGTTCCGAGCATATCGGTTTGAACTCCTAGCACGTTGCCTTGGTCTTGGTTGCCCGTTCCTAGCATATTGGCTTGGCCTCCTAGCAGTTTGCCTTGGTCTAGCTTGTCTGTTCCTAGCATATTTCCTTTGTCACCCGCACGACCTTGCCCTATCCAAGCATCATTGCTTGGTGTCCTAGCACTTTGTCTTGGTCTTGGCCTATACCTTGGCTTGCCAGCACGACGTTCCAAGCTCCTAGCTTCTTGGCTTAGCCTCCTACCACGTTGCCTTGGTCTTGGTTTCCCGTTCCTAGCATCATGGATTGGCCTCCTAGCAGTTTTCCTTGGTCTTTCTTGTCTGTTCCTAGCGTATTTCCTTGGTCACCCGCACGACGTTGCTCTATCCTAGCATCATTGCTTGGCGTCCTAGCACGTTGCCTTGGTCTTAGCCTATGCCTTGGCTTGCGAGCACGACGTTTCAAGGTCCTAGCATATTGGCTTAGCCTCCTACCACGTTGCCTTGTTCTTGGTTTCCCGTTCCTAGCATCATGGCTTGGCCTCGTAGCATATTCCTTTGGTTTTGGCCTATGCCTTGGCTTGCCCGCACGACGTTGCACGTTCTAAGCATATTGGTTGCCCGTTCCTTGCATATTGGCTTGGCCTCCTAGCTCGTTGTTTTTGTCTTGGTTGTCCGTTCCTAGCATATTGCCTTGGCCTCCTAGCTGGTTGCCTTGGTCTTGGCCTATGCCTTGGTCGCCCGCACGACATTGCCCGTGCCTAGCATCATGGCTTGGCGTCCTAGCACGTTGCCTTGGTCGCCCACACGACGTTGCACGTTCCAAGCATATTGGCTTGGCCTCCTTGCACGTCGCCTTGTTCTTGGTTGCCCATTCCTAGCATCATAAGCTCGCTTCCTAGCACGTTACCTTGGTCTTGGCCTATACCTTTGCTTGCCCGCACGACGTTGGACGTTCCGAGCATATCGGTTTGGACTCTTAGTACGTTGGCTTCGTCTTGGTTGCCCGTTCCTCGCATATTGGCTTCGCCTCCAAACTCGTTGCCTTTGTCTTGGTTATCCGTTCCTAAAATATTGTCTTGGCCTCCTAGCCGGTCGCCTTGGTCTTGGACAATGCCTTGGTCGCCCGCACGACGTTATCCGTTCCTAGCATCATGGCTTGGCGTCCTAGCACGTTGCCTTGATCTTGGCCTATGCTTTGGCTTTCCAGCACGACGTTGCAAGCTCCTAGCATAATGGCTTGGCCTCCTACCACGTTGCCTTGGTCTTGGTTTCTCGTTCCTAGCATCATGGCTTGGCCTCCTTGCACATTGCCTTGGTCTTGGCCTATGCCTTGGCTTGCCCGCACGACGTTGCACGTTCCTGGCATATCGGCTTGGCTTCCTAGCACGTTCCTAGAATATCGGCTTTGCCTGCTAGCATGTTGCCTTTGTCTTGGTTGCCCGTTCCTAGTATATTAGCTTCGCCTCCTAGCACGTTGTCTTGGTCTTGGCCTATGCCTTGGTCTTCCGCATGACGTTGCCCGTTCCAAGCATCATGGCTTGGCTTGCCCGCACGACGTTGCACGTTCCTAGCATATTGGCTTGGCCTCCTAGAACGTTGCCTTGATCTTGGCCTATGCCTTGGCTAGCCAGCACGACGTTGCACGTTCCAAGTATATCGGTTTGGCCTCTGGCTTTGTTGCCTTGGTCTTGGTTGCCCGTTCCTAGCATACTGGCTTGGGCTCCTAGCTCGTTGCCTTAGTCTTGGTTGTCCGTTCCTAGAATATTGCCTTGGCCTCCTAGCAGGTTGCCTTGGCCTCCTGGCATGGTGCCTTGGTCTTCGCCTATGCCTTGGCTTACCCGCACGACGTTGCACGTTCCGAGCATATCGGTTTGAACTCCTAGCACGTTGCCTTGGTCTTGGTTGCCCGTTCCTAGCATATTGGCTTGGCCTCCTAACTGTTTGCCTTGGTCTTGCTTGTCTGTTCCTAGCATATTTCCTTGGTCACCCGCACGACCTTGCCCTATCCAAGCATCATTGCTTGGCGTCCTAGCACTTTGTCTTGGTCTTGGCCTATACCTTGGCTTGCCAGCACGACGTTCCAAGCTCCTAGCATCTTGGCTTAGCCTCCTACCACGTTGCCTTGGTCTTGGTTTCCCGTTCCTAGCATCATGGATTGGCCTCCTAGCAGTTTTCCTTGGTCTTTCTTGTCTGTTCCTAGCGTATTTCCTTGGTCACCCGCACGACGTTGCTCTATCCTAGCATCATTGCTTGGCGTCCTAGCACGTTGCCTTTGTCTTGGCCTATGCCTTGGCTTGCGCGCACGACGTTTCAAGGTCCTAGCATATTGGCTTAGCCTCCTACCACGTTGCCTTCGTCTTGGTTTCCCGTTCCTAGCATCATGGCTTGGCCTCATAGCATATTGCCTTGGTTTTGGCCTATGCCTTGGCTTGCCCGCACGACGTTGCACGTTCCTAGCATATCAGCTTTGCCTCCTAGCACGTTGCCTTGCTCTTGGTTGCCCGTTCCTAGCATATTAGCTTGGCCTCCTTGCACGTCGCCTTGTTCTTGGTTGCCCATTCCTAGCATCATAAGCTCGCTTCCTAGCACGTTACCTTGGTCTTGGCCTATACCTTTGCTTGCCCGCACGACGTTGGACGTTCCGAGCATATCGGTTTGGACTCCTAGTACGTTGGCTTCGTCTTGGTTGCCCGTTCCTCGCATATTGGCTTCGCCTCCAAACTCGTTGCCTTTGTCTTGGTTGTCCGTTCCTAGAATATTGTCTTGGCCTCCTAGCTGGTCGCCTTGGTCTTGGACAATGCCTTTGTCGCCCGCACGATGTTGCCCGTTCCTAGCATCATGGCTTAGCGTCCTAGCACGTTGCCTTGATCTTGGCCTATGCTTTGGATTTCCAGCACGACGTTGCAAGCTCCTAGCATAATGGCTTGGCCTCCTACCACGTTGCCTTGGTCTTGGTTTCTCGTTCCTAGCATCATGGCTTGGCCTCCTAGCACATTGCCTTGGTCTTGGCCTATGCCTTGGCTTGCCCGCACGACGTTGCACGTTCCTGGCATATCGGCTTGGCTTCCTAGCACGTTCCTAGAATATCGGCTTTGCCTGGTAGCATGTTGCCTTTGTCTTGGTTGCCCGTTCCTAGTATATTAGCTTCGCCTCCTAGCACGTTGTCTTGGTCTTGGCCTATTCCTTGGTCCTCCGCATGACGTTGCCCGTTCCAAGCATCATGGCTTGGCTTGCCCGCACGACGTTGCACGTTCCTAGCATATTGGCTTGGCCTCCTAGAACGTTTCCTTGATCTTGGCCTATGCCTTGGCTAGCCAGCACGACGTTGCACGTTCCAAGTATATCGGTTTGGCCTCCTAGCCTGTTGCCTTGGTCTTGGTTGCCCGTTCCTAGCATACTAGCTTGGGCACCTAGCTCGTTGCCTTAGTCTTGGTTGTCCGTTCCCAGAATATTGCCTTGGCCTCCTAGCAGGTTGCCTTGGTCTTCGCCTATGCCCTTGTCCTCCGCACGCCGTTGCACATTCCAAGCATATTGGCTTGGCCTCCTGGCATGGTGCCTTGGTCTTGGCCTATGCCTTGGCTTGCCCGCACGACGTTGCACGTTCCGAGCATATCGGTTTGAAGTCCTAGCACGTTGCCTTGGTCTTGGTTGCCCGTTCCTAGCATATTGGCTTGGCCTCCTAGCAGTTTGCCTTGGTCTTGCTTGTCTGTTCCTAGCATATTTCCTTGGTCACCCGCACGACCTTGCCCTATCCAAGCATCATTGCTTGGCGTCCTAGCACTTTGTCTTGGTCTTGGCCTATACCTTGGCTTGCCAGCACGACGTTCCAAGCTCCTAGCATCTTGGCTTAGCCTCCTACCACGTTGCCTTGGTCTTGGTTTCCTGTTCCTAGCATCATGGATTGGCCTCCTAGCAGTTTTCCTTGGTCTTGCTTGTCTGTTCCTAGCGTATTTCCTTGGTCACCCGCACGACGTTGCTATATCCTAGCATCATTGCTTGGCGTCCTAGCAAGTTGCCTTGGTCTTGGCCTATGCCTTGGCTTGCGAGCACGACGTTCCAAGGTCCTAGCATATTGGCTTAGCCTCCTACCACGTTGCCTTGGTCTTGGTTTCCCGTTCCTAGCATCATGGCTTGGCCTCATAGCATATTGCCTTGGTTTTCGCCTATTCCTTGGCTTGCCCGCACGACGTTGCACGTTCCTAGCATATCAGCTTTGCCTCCTAGCACGTTGCCTTGCTCTTGGTTGCCCATACCTAGCAACATAACTTCGCTTCCTAGCATGTGGCCTCGGTCTTGGTCTATACCTTGGCTTGCCCGCACGACGTTGCACGTTCTAAGCATATCGGTTTGGACTCTTAGTACGTTGGCTTCGTCTTGGTTGCCCGTTCCTCGCATATTGGCTTCGCCTCCAAACTCGTTGCCTTTGTCTTGGTTGTCCGTTCCTAGAATATTGTCTTGGCCTCCTAGCTGGTCGCCTTGGTCTTGGACAATGCCTTGGTCGCCCGCACGACGTTGCCCGTTCCTAGCATCATGGCTTGGCGTCCTAGCACGTTGCCTTGATCTTAGCCTATGCTTTGGCTTTCAAGCACGACGTTGCAAGCTCCTAGCATAATGGCTTGGCCTCCTACCACGTTGCCTTGGTCTTTGTTTCTCGTTCCTAGCATCATGGCTTGGCCTCCTAGCACATTGCCTTGGTCTTGGCCTATGCCTTGGCTTGCCCGCACGACGTTGCACGTTCCTGGCATATCGGCTTGGCTTCCTAGCACGTTCCTAGAATATCGGCTTTGCCTGCTAGCATGTTGCCTTGGTCTTGGTTTCCCGTTCCTAGCATCATGGCTTGGCCTCATAGCATATTGCCTTGGTTTTGGCCTATGCCTTGGCTTGCCCGCACGACGTTGCATGTTCCTAGCATATCAGCTTTGCCTCCTAGCACGTTGCCTTGCTCTTGGTTGCCCGTACCTAGCATATTAGCTTGGCCTCCTAGCACGTTATCTTGGTCCTTGCCTATGCCTTGGTCGCCGGCACAACGTTGCCCGTTCCTGGAACCATGGCTTGGCGTCCTAGCACATTGCCTTTGTCTTGGCCTAAGCCTTGGCTTACCCACACGACGTTGCACGTTCCTAGCATATTGGCTTGGCCTCCTTGCACGTCGCCTTGTTCTTGGTTGCCCATTCCTAGCATCATAAGCTCGCTTCCTAGCACGTTACCTTGGTCTTGGCCTATACCTTTGCTTTCCCGCACGACGTTGGACGTTCCGAGCATATCGGTTTGGACTCCTAGTACGATGGCTTCGTCTTGGTTGCCCGTTCCTCGCATATTGGCTTCACCTCCAAACTCGTTGCCTTTGTCTTGGTTGTCCGTTCCTAGAATATTGTCTTGGCCTCCTAGCTGGTCGCCTTGGTCTTGGACAATGCCTTGGTCGCCCGCACGATGTTGCCGTTCCTAGCTTCATGGCTTGGCGTCCTAGCACGTTGCCTTGATCTTGGCCTATGCTTTGGATTTCCAGCACGACGTTGCAAGCTCCTAGCATAATGGCTTGGCCTCCTACCACGTTGCCTTGGTCTTGGTTTCTCGTTCCTAGCATCATGGCTTGGCCTCCTAGCACATTGCCTTGGTCTTGGCCTATGTCTTGGCTTGCCCGCACGACGTTGCACGTTCCTGGCATATCGGCTTGGCTTCCTAGCACGTTCCTAGAATATCGGCTTTGCCTGCTAGCATGTTGCCTTTGTCTTGGTTACCCGTTCCTAGTATATTAGCTTCGCCTCCTAGCACGTTGTCTTGGTCTTGGCCTATGCCTTGGTCCTCCGCATGACGTTGCCCGTTCCAAGCATCATGGCTTGGCTTGCCCGCACGACGTTGCACGTTCCTAGCATATTGGCTTGGCCTCCTAGAACGTTGCCTTGATCTTGGCCTATGCCTTGGCTAGCCAGCACGACGTTGCACGTTCCAAGTATATCGGTTTGGCCTCCTAGCCTGTTGCCTTGGTCTTGGTTGCCCGTTCCTAGCATACTGGCTTGGGCTCCTAGCTCGTTGCCTTAGTCTTGGTTGTCCGTTCCTAGAATATTGCCTTGGCCTCCTAGCAGGTTGCCTTGGTCTTCGCCTATGCCCTTGTCCTCCGCACGCCGTTGCACATTCCAAGCATATTTGCTTGGCCTCCTGGCATGGTGCCTTGGTCTTGGCCTATGCCTTGGCTTGCCCGCACGACGTTGCACGTTCCGAGCATATCGGTTTGAACTCATAGCACGTTGCCTTGGTCTTGGTTGCCCGTTCCTAGCATATTGGCTTGGCCTCCTAGCAGTTTGCCTTGGTCTTGCTTGTATGTTCCTGGCATATTTCCTTGGTCACCCGCACGACCTTGCCCTATCCAAGCATCATTGCTTGGCGTCCTAGCACTTTGTCTTGGTCTTGGCCTATACCTTGGCTTGCCAGCACGACGTTCCAAGCTCCTAGCATCTTGGCTTAGCCTCCTACCACGTTGCCTTGGTCTTGGTTTCCCGTTCCTAGCATCATGGATTGGCCTCCTAGCAGTTTTCCTTGGTCTTACTTGTCTGTTCCTAGCGTATTTCCTTGGTCACCCGCACGACGTTGCTATATCCTAGCATCATTGCTTGGCGTCCTAGCAAGTTGCCTTGGTCTTGGCCTATGCCTTGCCTTGCGAGCACGACGTTTCAAGGTCCTAGCATATTGGCTTAGCCTCCTACCACGTTGCCTTGGTCTTGGTTTCCCGTTCCTAGCATCATGGCTTGGCCTCATAGCATATTGCCTTGGTTTTGGCCTATGCCTTGGCTTGCCGGCACGACGTTGCATGTTCCTAGCATATCAGCTTTGCCTCCTAGCACGTTGCCTTGCTCTTGGTTGCCCGTTCCTAGCATATTAGCTTGGCCTCCTAGCACGTTATCTTGGTCCTTGCCTATGCCTTGGTCGCCGGCACAACGTTGCCCGTTCCTGGCTCCATGGCTTGGCGTCCTAGCACATTGCCTTTGTCTTGGCCTAAGCCT
Organism: Silybum marianum; assembly: GCA_036898165.1. Lineage (NCBI taxonomy): Eukaryota > Viridiplantae > Streptophyta > Magnoliopsida > Asterales > Asteraceae > Silybum > Silybum marianum. The sequence goes on along the minus strand of CM072531.1, from coordinate 21,199,255 downwards.
TGGCTTACCCACACGATGTTGCACGTTCCTAGCATATTGGCTTGGCCTCCTTGCACGTCGCCTTGTTCTTGGTTGCCCATTCCTAGCATCATAAGCTCGCTTCCTAGCACGTTACCTTGGTCTTGGCCTATACCTTTGATTGCGCGCACGACGTTGGACGTTCCGAGCATATTGGCTTCACCTCCAAACTCGTTGCCTTTGTCTTGGTTGTCCGTTCCTAGAATATTGTCTTGGCCTCCTAGCTGGTCGCCTTGGTCTTGGACAATGCCTTGGTCGCCCGCACGATGTTGCCGTTCCTAGCTTCATGGCTTGGCGTCCTAGCACGTTGCCTTGATCTTGGCCTATGCTTTGGATTTCCAGCACGACGTTGCAAGCTCCTAGCATAATGGCTTGGCCTCCTACCACGTTGCCTTGGTCTTGGTTTCTCGTTCCTAGCATCATGGCTTGGCCTCCTAGCACATTGCCTTGGTCTTGGCCTATGCCTTGGCTTGCCCGCACGACGTTGCACGTTCCTGGCATATCGGCTTGGCTTCCTAGCACGTTCCTAGAATATCGGCTTTGCTCGGCTTTAGCATGTTGCCTTTGTCTTGGTTGCCCGTTCCTAGTATATTAGCTTCGCCTCCTAGCACGTTGTCTTGGTCTTGGCCTATGCCTTGGTCCTCCGCATGACGTTGCCCGTTCCAAGCATCATGGCTTGGCTTGCCCGCACGACGTTGCACGTCCCTAGCATATTGGCTTGGCCTCCTAGAACGTTGCCTTGATCTTGGCCTATGCCTTGGCTAGCCAGCACGACGTTGCACGTTCCAAGTATATCGGTTTGGCCTCCTAGCCTGTTGCCTTGGTCTTGGTTGCCCGTTCCTAGCATACTGGCTTGGGCACCTAGCTCGTTGCCTTAGTCTTGGTTGTCCGTTCCCAGAATATTGCCTTGGCCTCCTAGCAGGTTGCCTTGGTCTTCGCCTATGCCCTTGTCCTCCGCACGCCGTTGCATATTCCAAGCATATTGGCTTGGCCACCTGGCATGGTGCCTTGGTCTTGGCCTATGCCTTGGCTTGCCCGCACGACGTTGCACGTTCCGAGCATATCGGTTTGAACTCCTAGCACGTTGCCTTGGTCTTGTTGCCCGTTCCTAGCATATTGGCTTGGCCTCCTAGCAGTTTGCCTTGGTCTTCCTTGTCTGTTCCTAGCATATTTCCTTGGTCACCCGCACGACCTTGCCCTATCCAAGCATCATTGCTTGGCGTCCTAGCACTTTGTCTTGGTCTTGGCCTATACCTTGGCTTGCCAAAGACGACGTTCCAAGCTCCTAGCATCTTGGCTTAGCCTCCTACCACGTTGCCTTGGTCTTGGTTTCCCGTTCCTAGCATCATGGATTGGCCTCCTAGCAGTTTTCCTTGGTCTTGCTTGTCTGTTCCTAGCGTATTTCCTTGGTCACCCGCACGACGTTGCGATATCCTAGCATCATTGCTTGGCGTCCTAGCAAGTTGCCTTGGTCTTGGCCTATGCCTTGGCTTGCGAGCACGACGTTTCAAGGTCCTAGCATATTGGCTTAGCCTCCTACCACGTTGCCTTGGTCTTGGTTTCCCGTTCCTAGCATCATGGCTTGGCCTCATAGCATATTGCCTTGGTTTTGGCCTATGCCTTGGCTTGCCCGCACGACGTTGCACGTTCCTAGCATATCAGCTTTGCCTCCTAGCACGTTGCCTTGCTCTTGGTTGCCCATACCTAGCAACATAACTTCGCTTCCTAGCATGTGGCCTCGGTCTTGGTCTATACCTTGGCTTGCCCGCACGACGTTGCACGTTCTAAGCATATTGGTTTGGCCTCCTAGCACGTTGGCTTCGTCTTGGTTGCCCGTTCCTTGCATATTGGCTTGGCCTCCTAGCTCGTTGTTTTTGTCTTGGTTGTCCGTTCCTACCATATTGCCTTGGCCTCCTAGCTGGTTGCCTTGGTCTTGGCCTATGCCTTGGTCGCCCGCACGACGTTGCCCGTGTCTAGCATCATGGCTTGGCGTCCTAGCACGTTGCCTTGGTCGCCCACACGACGTTGCACGTTCCTAGCATATTGGCTTGGCCTCCTTGCACGTCGCCTTGTTCTTGGTTGCCCATTCCTAGCATCATAAGCTCGCTTCCTAGCACGTTACCTTCGTCTTGGCCTATACCTTTGCTTGCCCGCACGACGTTGGACGTTCCGAGCATATCGGTTTGGACTCTTAGTACGTTGGCTTCGTCTTGGTTGCCCGTTCCTCGCATATTGGCTTCGCCTCCAAACTCGTTGCCTTTGTCTTGGTTGTCCGTTCCTAGAATATTGTCTTGGCCTCCTAGCTGGTCGCCTTGGTCTTGGACAATGCCTTGGTCGCCCGCACGACATTGCCCGTTCCTAGCATCATGGCTTGGCGTCCTAGCACGTTGCCTTGATCTTGGCCTATGCTTTGGCTTTCCAGCACGACGTTGCAAGCTCCTAGCATAATTGCTTGGCCTCCTACCACGTTGCCTTGGTCTTGGTTTCTCGTTCCTAGCATCATGGCTTGGCCTCCTAGCACATTGCCTTGGTCTTGGCCTATGCCTTGGCTTGCCCGCACGACGTTGCACGTTCCTGTCATATCGGCTTGGCTTCCTAGCACGTTCCTAGAATATCGGCTTTGCCTGCTAGCATGTTGCCTTGGTCTTGGTTTCCCGTTCCTAGCATCATGGCTTGGCCTCATAGCATATTGCCTTGGTTTTGGCCTATGCCTTGGCTTGCCCGCACGACGTTGCATGTTCCTAGCATATCAGCTTTGCCTCCTAGCACGTTGCCTTGCTCTTGGTTGCCCGTTCCTAGCATATTAGCTTGGCCTCCTAGCACGTTATCTTGGTCCTTGCCTATGCCTTGGTCGCCGGCACAACGTTGCCCGTTCCTGGCACCATGGCTTGGCGTCCTAGCACATTGCCTTTGTCTTGGCCTAAGCCTTGGCTTACCCACACGACGTTGCACGTTCCTAGCATATTGGCTTGGCCTCCTTGCACGTCGCCTTGTTCTTGGTTGCCCATTCCTAGCATCATAAGCTCGCTTCCTAGCACGTTACCTTGGTCTTGGCCTATACCTTTGCTTGCCCGCACGACGTTGGACGTTCTTGAAAGATCTATATGCTCAAGAATCATTATTAGGATGATATTGCTAATAATATATGATCCTAAAGGGTCACACCAATAACAACTTGATAAAAATTGATTATTTATAAGAATTTGATTATTGATAAATATTTATAACTCTTATAATTAAATTGAAAGTTATTTGTTTTATGAAAATGACAATTTTCAATGTCAAGTATCAACTATATCATAAGGTATGATTTATTAAGTCATGTACATCATTTTGAACTAGTAAGACTTTTGTCTTTTAGTTAGACATGCTTCTATTATTTAAATAGGAAAGACATGCTTTAGAAGGATGTCTTGACACTATGGTTAAGCATGGGTAGGATGTCTTGACACTATGATTAATCATTAGTTGAGGTATGGACCACATGGGAAGACACTATGATTAATCATTAGTTGAGGTATGGACCACACTATGTCTTGACACTATGATTATTCAAAATGGTTGTAATATTTTTTTTATTCATATGGTATGTAATAATTTAATAGTTAGTTTTTCTTCTTGTTTAATTTTGTAAGTAATAGATTAGTTTTAGACTAGTTTATCTTTATATAAAATGTAACAAGATTGAAGATGGTGGCCATTTTGAAGATCCAAACTAACCCCATGGTTTTGTGAAGTTTTACAACTTCCATGGATTTTTCAACAACTTGTTACAAAGAGTTGTCTAAGCAAGTGGGAGCTTGAAGAACATCATTTAGAAGATTTGGTTCCATTTGTCCCTTTAGGAATGGACTTGGCATTTTGTGATGACTCACAAAATGTCACTAGTTTATGGCTTGGTTTATGCACATATGCATGCTCGTGATGTTTATTTCATGTTAATATTATGCTTGATTGATAAAATGAGATTTTACATGCTAAATAATATTTTGAACATAAATATCATCACATATTTCAAAATATGACTTTTAAACTTAAGATGTATAAATTGAGACTTCAAAATAAAATAGTTTTGTTTTGAAAGCCCTATTACGACAAATTTTGAAATAATAATATTAATAAATTTGAAATGGTGATTTTGATACTTATCCAAACTCTAAGTCTTTATAATAAAAGGAAGTTTTATTAAAAGGTTATAAATGGTTCTATAACGCTCAAACGTCGAACTTAATATAAGATATTAATTTTAAAATTTGATTGCGTCGAAATATATAAAACTATATTTATAAAGAACCTAAAACGTGATTTTGTGAAAATGATACCATGGCTTATTGGATGCATGCAATAACGATGATATCACATGTTTTAAACTAGAATTATAAAACATTTAAATCCCTTTTAAAAACGCAAGTCTATGCCATCCAATTATAGGAACATTCTCACATCATTTGTATAAGCTTGTGGGAAGAAGGATACCTAACCGCTTGTATTATCTCTTGATGGCCGAAGTGTATTCGTGATTCCTATAACTAGTTATGGGCCGATTACACAAGTTTCTTTAATTGGATGACTTGATCGGGAATCTTTTGCGATAAAGGTTACCTAAGCATAAGAGGCCCGAGGCATAGATGGGATCAAACATGTCGATTAACAAAAGTTGTTTAGGATCCCATACAACTAGGAATTACATTTTGATGTAATTAGTAAATTGTCACTTACCTTGTTGAAATAAATAAATGGGAAAAAGGATACCTAACTATTTATTTGTTTTGCAACTTGGATCCTATACTTTAATAATTAATGTTTTAGAAACATAAGGGTATTAATTTTAAAGAATTAAATACTAAATAAAACTTTGTTAAAATTTTGTAGATGGTCCCACCTGCATCTGTCCCACATCACTCTCACATAATATCCCTACGATCTGTCCTAGAAAAGGCAAAACTTGATCATTCCAACTTTTTGGATTGGCATCGCAATCTAAGAATAGTCCTTAAACAAGAAAAGAAGGACTACATTCTTGAGGGCCCTATTCCCGAGGAACCCCACACCACTCCTAAGGTTGCACATGACTTATGGTTGAAGCATTGTGATGATTCAATCGATGTGTCATGCCTCATGCTTGCTATGATGATCCCAGACCTCCAGAAGGATCTGGAACATCACACTGCTTATGATATGATCACACACTTGAAAGAAATGTTCGATAAGCAAGCAAGAACTGAGCGCTTTGAAACTGTTCGAGGCTTGCACGGTTGCAAGATGGAAGAAACTGGGAATGTGAGCACACATGTTCTCAAGATGAAGAGCTATCTGGATCATTTGGAGAGACTTGGCTCTCCATATCCACTTGATTTGGCAACAGATGTGATCCTAAACTCTTTGCCAAAATCATATGATACCTTCATCATGAACTACAACATGAATGGTTGGGATAAACCTATCTCAGAGTTGCACTCGATGCTTAAAACTGCCGAGAAGAACATTCCCAGGAAATCATCTCAAGTGCTCATGATAAGGGAGGGCAAATCAAGAAGCCTAAAGGCAAGAACTCCAAAGGCAAGCCATATGTTGGCAAGGGCAAAAGGAAAATGTTTCCCAAGCCCAACAAAATGCCCAAGAAGAAGGAGAAAGTGGCAAAAGAAGATCCATGCTTTGAGTGTGGAGTCATTGGTCACTGGAAAAGGAACTGTCCTACTTATCTTGCGGGGTTGAAAGCTAAGAAGGTCGGAGAAGGCACTTCAGGTATATATATTTTCATGATTGAAATGGGAATCTTTACTTTTTCATCTAACACTTGGGTATTTGATACTGGGTGTGGAACTCATATTTGTAATTCGTTACAGGGGTTCAGAAGGAGTAAGCAGCTAAAGGCAGGCGACATGGTATTACACATGGGCGATGGAGCAAAAGTTGCAGTCCAAGCACTTGGAAATTTTGATTTGTGTTTACCTAATGGCCTGTATTTAAAATTAGACAATGTATGTTTGATTCCTAGTCTGACTAGGAATATTATTTCAGTTGCGCGTTTAAAACAATCTGGTTTCACTTATCAATTTGTTGATGATAATATTCACTCCTTTATGAATGGAATGTTCTATTTTGAGGCTAGGCCTATTAATGGAATTTATGAGTTAAATCTTGATTGTTCTTCAAACAATAATTCCATTTATCATGCAAACACCAAAAGGGTCAAATATGATTTAAACCAAACCTATCTATGGCATTGTCGACTTGGCCATATAAACAAGAAGCGCATATCCCAACTTCAAAAGAATGGACTTTTGAAGGCAAGTGATGATGAATCATTTGATATATGCGAATCTTGCTTATGTGGAAAGATGACAAAATCCCCTTTCTCTGGTTCTAGTGAAAGGGCAAGTGATTTGTTAGGAATCATACATACTGATGTATGTGGTCCTTTCAAAACTATGTCTAGATATGGTGAGAGATACTACATCACCTTTACTGACGACTTTAGTCGTTATGGTTATGTTTTCTTAATGAAACATAAGCATGAAGCATTTGAAAAGTTCAAATTGTTTCAAAGTGAAGCTGAAAATCAACTCAACAAGACCATTAAAATCCTTCGTTCAGATAGAGGAGGCGAGTACCTAAGCCAAGAGTTTCAAGATCATCTTAGGAGTCGTGGGATTGTCTCACAACTCACTCCACCCAGAACACCACAACATAATGGTGTATCTGAGCGGAGGAACCGAACTTTATTAGATATGGTTCGATCTATGATGAGTAGAAGTACTCTTCCTTTATCGTTTTGGAGCTATGCCCTACTCACTGCTGCTCGTATTTTGAATATGGCTCCAACTAAGAAAGTAGATAAAACACCATATGAGATCTGGAATGGAAAAGCTCCATCCTTATCTTACTTGAGGGTTTGGGGATGTGAAGCTTATGCAAGACAAGAAACTTCAAGTAAACTTGAACCAAGATCTACTAAATGCATTTTTATAGGATACCCTAAAGATTGTTTAGGTTATTACTTCTACATTCCCAGCGTGAATAATATCTTTATTTCTCGAAAAGCTGATTTCTTAGAAAGCAAGTTTCTAATGGATGAATCAAGTGGGAGGCGCGTGGAACTTGAAGAAGATCATGAACCACCGCCAGATGCATCACAAGTTGGCACTAGTTCTCAACAAGAAATTGTTGAACCTGAAAAATTAGTTGTTCATGATTCTAACGAAACACAGAGCGTTCGTAGATCTGATAGAGTTCGTCAAGAACCTAAGAAATATGGATTTCTCATTGACGAATGCTTCTTGATAGATTCTGATGAACCCATCAACTACTGTTGCTATATCAGATTTTGAATCTGACAAATGGCTTGAAGCCATGAACGCGGAAGATGCAATCCATGCATGAGAACCAAGTATGGGACTTGGTTGATCTTCCTCCCCATAGTAAGGCTGTAGGGAGTAAGTGGGTTTTCAAGAAGAAAGCGACATGGATGGTAATCTACACACTTTTAAAGCAAGACTTGTTGCAAAAGGTTTCACTCAAACTCATGGTATTGACTATGACGAAACTTTTTCTCCAGTCGCTATGATTAAATCTATTAGGATACTATTTGCCATAGCTGCATACTATGACTATGAGATATGGCAAATGGATGTCAAAACCGCTTTTCTTAATGGACACTTACAAGAAGATGTCTATATGGTTCAGCCCGATGGTTTTGTCAATCAAAAGCATCCTAATAAAGTGTGTAAGCTTAAAAGATCCATTTATGGATTGAAGCAAGCATCTCGAACATGGAATATTCGTTTCGATGATGAAATTACAAAGTATGGTTTCATCAAGAACGAAGATGACACTTGTGTTTACAAGAAAACTAGTGGGAGCACAGTAACGTTCCTAGTCTTATATGTAGATGACATACTAATCATGGGAAATGACATTCTGACCTTGCAAGGTGTTAAGTCTTGGCTCGGAAAGTGTTTCTCAATGAAAGATCTAGGAGAGGCTGCATACATTCTTGGAATAAAGATCTATAGAGATAGATCAAAGCGATTAATAGGTTTAAGTCAAAGTGCATACATTGACAAAGTCTTGAAACGGTTCAAGATGGAACACTCTATGCGAGGATTCGTACCAATAGCACATGGCACGATTTTGAGTTCATCTCAAAGTCCTAGCACAAAAGTTGAGCTAGAGAAGATGAGTGGCATTCCATATGCTTCGGCTATTGGATCCATCATGTATGCCATGCTATGCACTAGACACGATGTATCGTGTGCTTTGAGTATGACGAGCGAGATACCAACAAAATCCGGGAGATAGTCATTGGATAGTCATGAAGAACATTTTGAAGTACTTACGAAGAACTAAAGATATGTTCCTCGTCTATGGAGGTATGGAAGAAGATCTTAGTGTAAAGTGTTACACAGATGCTTCTTTCCAAACAGATCGAGATGATTGTAAGTCACAATCGGGATACGTCTTCATTATCAATGGAGGTGCAGTTTCTTGGAAGAGTTCCAAGCAGAGTGTTGTAGCACAGTCCACTACAGAATCAGAATATATTGCCGCTTCGGAAGGCGCAAAGGAGGTCGCTTGGATGAAAAAGTTCATTAAAGATCTAGGGGTTGTTCCTTCCATTCAAGATCCTCTAGAAATCTTTTGTGACAATGAAGGTGCCATTGCATTAGCCAAGGAACCCGAGATCACATCAAAGAACCGGGCACATTCACCGGAGATTCAACTACATTCGGGATGAAGTTGGAAGTGGTGACATTTGTATTCGCAAAGTACACACGATCAAAACTTGGCGGACCCATTCACGAAGCCCCTTCCACAAGCTAAACATGAGGGTCATGCTAGAGCCATAGGACTTCGCTATTCTACTGATTGGATTTGATCTTCTTTTAGTATTGAGTAATGGAACATTGTAAGTAACAACTATTTTAATGATTGTGATATATGGGATATGATCTTTTCATTAAATATTTGTTGTGTTCTATATTAACATGTTTAATCCTCGAATAATGTAGTTATTCTAAATGTCCATAGTCAATCATTGTTGTGGGAGCAACAATGAAGTAAGACTAATATGAATTGGATTGGTTGACAAGCGTTGCAACCAAGTTCGTAGGTACTTGTTAAAGAACAAGTATTGGACTTGACCCATTTCAAGATCACTTCATGGATCGCTATCATAAGTGATACTTGATAAAGGTATTATCTTTATATCCTTAGACCTAAGATACATATTTGGGACTTGAGTGTGGCGAATGCTATACTTTGATATGGTTAAATCTTTGTTCTTTAACTTGAGACGATTATAAAGGCCATTATTAGGTATAGTATGAACTACGCAAGAGGCGTATGTAGTCAAGATGGGATTTGTTCCTCTTATGTGTTGAGAGTTAGACATCTAAGGCGCCTTATCAAAAGTTGAACCCTAAATGAGATTGATTGCGATCTATATCTCATATTCAACATGATGTCTGAGACAAAGGGATAATCGATAACTTACCTTGTACATCAATTGGAGCTTTGAGCTTATTGGGAATTAGATGTTGTTGAATGGCACTTCGTCGTATGTTATTGGGGGCAGTGAAATGTTGCTAGACATTCACCACTGTCTATGTCAATATATATTGAGTCTTGAGCAAGTGGGAGATTGAAAGATCTATATGCTCAAGAATCATTATTAGGATGATATTGCTAATAATATATGATCCTAAAGGGTCACACCAATAACAACTTGATAAAAATAGATTATTTATAAGAATTTGATTATTGATAAATATTTATAACTCTTATAATTAAATTGAAAGTTATTTGTTTTATGAAAATGACAATTTTCAATGTCAAGTATCAACTATATCATAAGGTATGATTTATTAAGTCATGTACATCATTTTGAACTAGTAAGACTTTTGTCTTTTAGTTAGACATGCTTCTATTATTTAAATAGGAAAGACATGCTTTAGAAGGATGTCTTGACACTATGGTTAAGCATGGGTAGGATGTCTTGACACTATGATTAATCATTAGTTGAGGTATGGACCACATGGGAAGACTAACTCAAGTAACCATATACTTGATGTATTCTCTTATTTTCTTTAAGACTCTAAAAACTTGTTAAAAAAAAAGTCTAGAGAAGAATTGATACTTGCATACTCTCTTTAAGTCAAAACTTGGTTTTTGTCTTAAAGCTTAAGAGTTTAGGACTAGCATCATTTCAAGTTGGTAATTGTTGGTGAACATCTTTGGAGGAGTTCTACTCTTGCCATCTTCTTCAACGATCTAGCCTCCCAAGAGGAACCAAAAGCTAAAAAGGTTGTTATTCTTTTCTTCCTATGGTTGCATAATCTTTCCATACATGTAAAATGATCCTTGGTGGGTATAAACTTGTTTTATGTTGTTCAAATCTTTATTGCTTCCGTTGCCATCTATGTATTTTAGAAACCAAATTTTTGAACTAAACCCAACAGTTCCGAGCATATCGGTTTGGACTCCTAGTACGTTGGCTTCGTCTTGGTTGCCCGTTCCTCGCATATTGGCTTCACCTCCAAACTTGTTGCCTTTGTCTTGGTTGTCCGTTCCTAGAATATTGTCTTGGCCTCCTAGCTGGTCGCCTTGGTCTTGGACAATGCCTTGGTCGCCCGCACGATGTTGCCGTTCCTAGCTTCATGGCTTGGCGTCCTAGCACGTTGCCTTGATCTTGGCCTATGCTTTGGATTTCCAGCACGACGTTGCAAGCTCCTAGCATAATGGCTTGGCCTCCTACCACGTTGCCTTGGTCTTGGTTTCTCGTTCCCAGCATCATGGCTTGGCCTCCTAGCACATTGCCTTGGTCTTGGCCTATGCCTTGGCTTGCCCGCACGACGTTGCACGTTCCTGGCATATCGGCTTGGCTTCCTAGCACGTTCCTAGAATATCGGCTTTGCCTGCTAGCATGTTGCCTTTGTCTTGGTTGCCCGTTCCTAGTATATTAGCTTCGCCACCTAGCACGTTGTCTTGGTCTTGGCCTATGCCTTGGTCCTCCGCATGACGTTGCCCGTTCCAAGCATCATGGCTTGGCTTGCCCGCACGACGTTGCACGTCCCTAGCATATTGGCTTGGCCTCCTAGAACGTTGCCTTGATCTTGGCCTATGCCTTGGCTAGCCAGCACGACGTTGCACGTTCCAAGTATATCGGTTTGGCCTCCTAGCCTGTTGCCTTGGTCTTGGTTGCCCGTTCCTAGCATACTGGCTTGGGCTCCTAGCTCGTTGCCTTAGTCTTGGTTGTCCGTTCCTAGAATATTGGCTTGGCCTCCTAGCAGGTTGCCTTGGTCTTCGCCTATGCCCTTGTCCTCCGCACGCCGTTGCACATTCACCAAGCATATTGGCTTGGCCTCCTGGCATGGTGCCTTGGTCTTGGCCTATGCCTTGGCTTTCCCGCACGACGTTGCACGTTCCGAGCATATCGGTTTGAACTCCTAGCACGTTGCCTTGGTCTTGTTGCCCGTTCCTAGCATATTGGCTTGCCCTCCTAGCAGTTTGCCTTGGTCTTCCTTGTCTGTTCCTAGCATATTTCCTTGGTCACCCGCACGACCTTGCCCTATCCAAGCATCATTGCTTGGCGTCCTAGCACTTTGTCTTGGTCTTGGCCTATACCTTGGCTTGCCAGCACGACGTTCCAAGCTCCTAGCATCTTGGCTTAGCCTCCTACCACGTTGCCTTGGTCTTGGTTTCCCGTTCCTAGCATCATGGATTGGCCTCCTAGCAGTTTTCCTTGGTCTTGCTTGTCTGTTCCTAGCGTATTTCCTTGGTCACCCGCACGACGTTGCTATATCCTAGCATCATTGCTTGGCGTCCTAGCAAGTTGCCTTGGTCTTGGCCTATGCCTTGGCTTGCGAGCACGACGTTTCAAGGTCCTAGCATATTGGCTTAGCCTCCTACCACGTTGCCTTGGTCTTGGTTTCCCGTTCCTAGCATCATGGCTTGGCCTCATAGCATATTGCCTTGGTTTTGGCCTATGCCTTGGCTTGCCCGCACGACGTTGCATGTTCCTAGCATATCAGCTTTTCCTCCTAGCACGTTGCCTTGCTCTTGGTTGCCCGTTCCTAGCATATTAGCTTGGCCTCCTAGCACGTTATCTTGGTCCTTGCCTATGCCTTGGTCGCCGGCACAACGTTGCCCGTTCCTGGCACCATGGCTTGGCGTCCTAGCACATTGCCTTTGTCTTGGCCTAAGCCTTGGCTTACCCACACGACGTTGCACGTTCCTAGCATATTGGCTTGGCCTCCTTGCACGTCGCCTTGTTCTTGGTTGCCCATTCCTAGCATCATAAGCTCGCTTCCTAGCACGTTACCTTGGTCTTGGCCTATACCTTTTCTTGCCCGCACGACGTTGGACGTTCCGAGCATATCGGTTTGGACTCCTAGTACGTTGGCTTCGTCTTGGTTGCCCGTTCCTCGCATATTGGCTTCACCTCCAAACTCGTTGCCTTTGTCTTGGTTGTCCGTTCCTAGAATATTGTCTTGGCCTCCTAGCTGGTCGCCTTGGTCTTGAACAATGCCTTGGTCGCCCGCACGATGTTGCCGTTCCTAGCTTCATGGCTTGGCGTCCTAGCACGTTGCCTTGATCTTGGCCTATGCTTTGGATTTCCAGCACGACGTTGCAAGCTCCTAGCATAATGGCTTGGCCTCCTACCACGTTGCCTTGGTCTTGGTTTCTTGTTCCCAGCATCATGGCTTGGCCTCCTAGCACATTGCCTTGGTCTTGGCCTATGCCTTGGCTTGCCCGCACGACGTTGCACGTTCCTGGCATATCGGCTTGGCTTCCTAGCACGTTCCTAGAATATCGGCTTTGCCTGCTAGCATGTTGCCTTTGTCTTGGTTGCCCGTTCCTAGTATATTAGCTTCGCCTCCTAGCACGTTGTCTTGGTCTTGGCCTATGCCTTGATCCTCCGCATGACGTTGCCCGTTCCAAGCATCATGGCTTGGCTTGCCCGCACGACGTTGCACGTCCCTAGCATATTGGCTTGGCCTCCTAGAACGTTGCCTTGATCTTGGCCTATGCCTTGGCTAGCCAGCACGACGTTGCACGTTCCAAGTATATCGGTTTGGCCTCCTAGCCTGTTGCCTTGGTCTTGGTTGCCCGTTCCTAGCATACTGGCTTGGGCTCCTAGCTCGTTGCCTTAGTCTTGGTTGTCCGTTCCTAGAATATTGCCTTGGCCTCCTAGCAGGTTGCCTTGGTCTTCGCCTATGCCCTTGTCCTCCGCACGCCGTTGCACATTCACCAAGCATATTGGCTTGGCCTCCTGGCATGGTGCCTTGGTCTTGGCCTATGCCTTGGCTTTCCCGCACGACGTTGCACGTTCCGAGCATATCGGTTTGAACTCCTAGCACGTTGCCTTGGTCTTGTTGCCCGTTCCTAGCATATTGGCTTGCCCTCCTAGCAGTTTGCCTTGGTCTTCCTTGTCTGTTCCTAGCATATTTCCTTGGTCACCCGCACGACCTTGCCCTATCCAAGCATCATTGCTTGGCGTCCTAGCACTTTGTCTTGGTCTTGGCCTATACCTTGGCTTGCCAGCACGACGTTCCAAGCTCCTAGCATCTTGGCTTAGCCTCCTACCACGTTGCCTTGGTCTTGGTTTCCCGTTCCTAGCATCATGGATTGGCCTCTAGCGGTTTTCCTTGGTCTTGCTTGTCCTGCTTTCCTAGCGTATTTCCTTGGTCACCCGCACGACGTTGCTATATCCTAGCATCATTGCTTGGCGTCCTAGCAAGTTGCCTTGGTCTTGGCCTATGCCTTGGCTTGCGAGCACGACGTTTCAAGGTCCTAGCATATTGGCTTAGCCTCCTACCACGTTGCCTTGGTCTTGGTTTCCCGTTCCTAGCATCATGGCTTGGCCTCATAGCATATTGCCTTGGTTTTGGCCTATGCCTTGGCTTGCCCGCACGACGTTGCATGTTCCTAGCATATCAGCTTTTCCTCCTAGCACGTTGCCTTGCTCTTGGTTGCCCGTTCCTAGCATATTAGCTTGGCCTCCTAGCACGTTATCTTGGTCCTTGCCTATGCCTTGGTCGCACTGCTGCACAACGTTGCCCGTTCCTGGCACCATGGCTTGGCGTCCTAGCACATTGCCTTTGTCTTGGCCTAAGCCTTGGCTTACCCACACGACGTTGCACGTTCCTAGCATATTGGCTTGGCCTCCTTGCACGTCGCCTTGTTCTTGGTTGCCCATTCCTAGCATCATAAGCTCGCTTCCTAGCACGTTACCTTGGTCTTGGCCTATACCTTTTCTTGCCCGCACGACGTTGGACGTTCCGAGCATATCGGTTTGGACTCCTAGTACGTTGGCTTCGTCTTGGTTGCCCGTTCCTCGCATATTGGCTTCACCTCCAAACTCGTTGCCTTTGTCTTGGTTGTCCGTTCCTAGAATATTGTCTTGGCCTCCTAGCTGGTCGCCTTGGTCTTGAACAATGCCTTGGTCGCCCGCACGATGTTGCCGTTCCTAGCTTCATGGCTTGGCGTCCTAGCACGTTGCCTTGATCTTGGCCTATGCTTTGGATTTCCAGCACGACGTTGCAAGCTCCTAGCATAATGGCTTGGCCTCCTATCACGTTGCCTTGGTCTTGGTTTCTCGTTCCCAGCATCATGGCTTGGCCTCCTAGCACATTGCCTTGGTCTTGGCCTATGCCTTGGCTTGCCCGCACGACGTTGCACGTTCCTGGCATATCGGCTTGGCTTCCTAGCACGTTCCTAGAATATCGGCTTTGCCTGCTAGCATGTTGCCTTTGCCTTGGTTGCCCGTTCCTAGTATATTAGCTTGGTTGTCCGTTCCTAGAATATTGTCTTGGCCTCCTAGCTGGTCGCCTTGATCTTGAACAATGCCTTGGTCGCCCGCACGATGTTGCCGTTCCTAGCTTCATGGCTTGGCGTCCTAGCACGTTGCCTTGATCTTGGCCTATGCTTTGGATTTCCAGCACGACGTTGCAAGCTCCTAGCATAATGGCTTGGCCTCCTACCACGTTGCCTTGGTCTTGGTTTCTCGTTCCCAGCATCATGGCTTGGCCTCCTAGCACATTGCCTTGGTCTTGGCCTATGCCTTGGCTTGCCCGCACGACGTTGCACGTTCCTGGCATATCGGCTTGGCTTCCTAGCACTTTCCTAGAATATCGGCTTTGCCTGCTAGCATGTTGCCTTTTTCTTGGTTGCCCGTTCCTAGTATATTAGCTTCGCCTCCTAGCACGTTGTCTTGGTCTTGGCCTATGCCTTGGTCCTCCGCATGACGTTGCCCGTTCCAAGCATCATGGCTTGGCTTGCCCGCACGACGTTGCACGTCCCTAGCATATTGGCTTGGCCTCCTAGAACGTTGCCTTGATCTTGGCCTATGCCTTGGCTAGCCAGCACGACGTTGCACGTTCCAAGTATATCGGTTTGGCCTCCTAGCCTGTTGCCTTGGTCTTGGTTGCCCGTTCCTAGCATACTGGCTTGGGCTCCTAGCTCGTTGCCTTAGTCTTGGTTGTCCGTTCCTAGAATATTGCCTTGGCCTCCTAGCAGGTTGCCTTGGTCTTCGCCTATGCCCTTATCCTCCACACGCCGTTGCACATTCCAAGCATATTGGCTTGGCCTCCTGACATGGTGCCTTGGTCTTGGCCTATGCCTTGGCTTGCCCGCACGACGTTGCACGTTCCGAGCATATCGGTTTGAACTCCTAGCACATTGCCTTGGTCTTGGTTGCCCGTTCCTAGCATATTGGCTTGGCCTCCTAGCAGTTTGCCTTGGTCTTGCTTGTCTGTTCCTAGCATATTTCCTTGGTCACCCGCACGACCTTGCCCTATCCAAGCATCATTGCTTGG
Source organism: Silybum marianum (assembly GCA_036898165.1). Classification (NCBI taxonomy): domain Eukaryota; kingdom Viridiplantae; phylum Streptophyta; class Magnoliopsida; order Asterales; family Asteraceae; genus Silybum; species Silybum marianum. The sequence goes on along the minus strand of CM072531.1, from coordinate 21,183,419 downwards.
CGTCCTAGCACTTTGTCTTGGTCTTGGCCTATACCTTGGCTTGCCAGCACGACGTTCCAAGCTCCTAGCATCTTGGCTTAGCCTCCTACCACGTTGCCTTGGTCTTGGTTTCCCGTTCCTAGCATCATGGATTGGCCTCCTAGCAGTTTTCCTTGGTCTTGCTTGTCTGTTCCTAGCGTATTTCCTTGGTCACCCGCACGACGTTGCTATATCCTAGCATCATTGCTTGGCGTCCTAGCAAGTTGCCTTGGTCTTGGCCTATGCCTTGGCTTGCGAGCACGACGTTTCAAGGTCCTAGCATATTGGCTTAGCCTCCTACCACGTTGCCTTGGTCTTGGTTTCCCGTTCCTAGCATCATGGCTTGGCCTCATAGCATATTGCCTTGGTTTTGGCCTATGCCTTGGCTTGCCCGCACGACGTTGCATGTTCCTAGCATATCAGCTTTTCCTCCTAGCACGTTGCCTTGCTCTTGGTTGCCCGTTCCTAGCATATTAGCTTGGCCTCCTAGCACGTTATCTTGGTCCTTGCCTATGCCTTGGTCGCCGGCACAACGTTGCCCGTTCCTGGCACCATGGCTTGGCGTCCTAGCACATTGCCTTTGTCTTGGCCTAAGCCTTGGCTTACCCACACGACGTTGCACGTTCCTAGCATATTGGCTTGGCCTCCTTGCACGTCGCCTTGTTCTTGGTTGCCCATTCCTAGCATCATAAGCTCGCTTCCTAGCACGTTACCTTGGTCTTGGCCTATACCTTTGCTTGCCCGCACGACGTTGGACGTTCCGAGCATATCGGTTTGGACTCCTAGTACGTTGGCTTCGTCTTGGTTGCCCGTTCCTCGCATATTGGCTTCACCTCCAAACTCGTTGCCTTTGTCTTGGTTGTCCGTTCCTAGAATATTGTCTTGGCCTCCTAGCTGGTCGCCTTGGTCTTGAACAATGCCTTGGTCGCCCGCACGATGTTGCCGTTCCTAGCTTCATGGCTTGGCGTCCTAGCACGTTGCCTTGATCTTGGCCTATGCTTTGGATTTCCAGCACGACGTTGCAAGCTCCTAGCATAATGGCTTGGCCTCCTACCACGTTGCCTTGGTCTTGGTTTCTCGTTCCCAGCATCATGGCTTGGCCTCCTAGCACATTGCCTTGGTCTTGGCCTATGCCTTGGCTTGCCCGCACGACGTTGCACGTTCCTGGCATATCGGCTTGGCTTCCTAGCACGTTCCTAGAATATCGGCTTTGCCTGCTAGCATGTTGCCTTGGTCTTGGTTTCCCGTTCCTAGCATCATGGCTTGGCGTCCTAGCACTTTGTCTTGGTCTTGGCCTATACCTTGGCTTGCCAGCACGATTCCAAGCTCCTAGCATCTTGGCTTAGCCTCCTACTACGTTGCCTTGGTCTTGGTTTCCCGTTTCTAGCATCATGGATTGGCCTCCTAGCAGTTTTCCTTGGTCTTGCTTGTCTGTTCCTAGCGTATTTCCTTGGTCACCCGCACGACGTTGCTATATCCTAGCATCATTGCTTGGCGTCCTAGCAAGTTGCCTTGGTCTTGGCCTATGCCTTGGCTTGCGAGCACGACGTTTCAAGGTCCTAGCATATTGGCTTAGCCTCCTACCACGTTGCCTTGGTCTTGGTTTCCCGTTCCTAGCATCATGGCTTGGCCTCATAGCATATTGCCTTGGTTTTGGCCTATGCCTTGGCTTGCCCGCACGACGTTGCATGTTCCTAGCATATCAGCTTTGCCTCCTAGCACGTTGCCTTGCTCTTGGTTGCCCGTTCCTAGCATATTAGCTTGGCCTCCTAGCACGTTATCTTGGTCCTTGCCTATGCCTTGGTCGCCGGCACAACGTTGCCCGTTCCTGGCACCATGGCTTGGCGTCCTAGCACATTGCCTTTGTCTTGGCCTAAGCCTTGGCTTACCCACACGACGTTGCACGTTCCTAGCATATTGGCTTGGCCTCCTTGCACGTCGCCTTGTTCTTGGTTGCCCATTCCTAGCATCATAAGCTCGCTTCCTAGCACGTTACCTTGGTCTTGGCCTATACCTTTGCTTGCCCGCACGACGTTGGACGTTCCGAGCATATCGGTTTGGACTCCTAGTACGTTGGCTTCGTCTTGGTTGCCCGTTCCTCGCATATTGGCTTCACCTCCAAACTCGTTGCCTTTGTCTTGGTTGTCCGTTCCTAGAATATTGTCTTGGCCTCCTAGCTGGTCGCCTTGCTCTTGAACAATGCCTTGGTCGCCCGCACGATGTTGCCGTTCCTAGCTTCATGGCTTGGCGTCCTAGCACGTTGCCTTGATCTTGGCCTATGCTTTGGATTTCCAGCACGACGTTGCAAGCTCCTAGCATAATGGCTTGGCCTCCTACCACGTTGCCTTGGTCTTGGTTTCTCGTTCCCAGCATCATGGCTTGGCCTCCTAGCACATTGCCTTGGTCTTGGCCTATGCCTTGGCTTGCCCGCACGACGTTGCACGTTCCTGGCATATCGGCTTGGCTTCCTAGCACGTTCCTAGAATATCGGCTTTGCCTGCTAGCATGTTGCCTTTGTCTTGGTTTCCCGTTCCTAGTATATTAGCTTGGTTGTCCGTTTCTAGAATATTGTCTTGGCCTCCTAGCTGGTCGCCTTGGTCTTGAACAATGCCTTGGTCGCCCGCACGATGTTGCCGTTCCTAGCTTCATGGCTTGGCGTCCTAGCACGTTGCCTTGATCTTGGCCTATGCTTTGGATTTCCAGCACGACGTTGCAAGCTCCAAGCATAATGGCTTGGCCTCCTACCACGTTGCCTTGGTCTTGGTTTCTCGTTCCCAGCATCATGGCTTGGCCTCCTAGCACATTGCCTTGGTCTTGGCCTATGCCTTGGCTTGCCCGCACGACGTTGCACGTTCCTGGCATATCGGCTTGGCTTCCTAGCACGTTCCTAGAATATCGGCTTTGCCTGCTAGCATGTTGCCTTTGTCTTGGTTGCCCGTTCCTAGTATATTAGCTTCGCCTCCTAGCACGTTGTCTTGGTCTTGGCCTATGCCTTGGTCCTCCGCATGACGTTCCCCGTTCCAAGCATCATGGCTTGGCTTGCCCGCACGACGTTGCACGTCCCTAGCATATTGGCTTGGCCTCTTAGAACGTTGCCTTGATCTTGGCCTATGCCTTGGCTAGCCAACACGACGTTGCACGTTCCAAGTATATCGGTTTGGCCTCCTAGCCTGTTGCCTTGGTCTTGGTTGCCCGTTCCTAGCATACTGGCTTGGGCTCCTAGCTCGTTGCCTTAGTCTTGGTTGTCCGTTCCTAGAATATTGCCTTGGCCTCCTAGCAGGTTGCCTTGGTCTTCGCCTATGCCCTTGTCCTCCGCACGCCGTTGCACATTCCAAGCATATTGGCTTGGCCTCCTGACATGGTGCCTTGGTCTTGGCCTATGCCTTGGCTTGCCCGCACGACGTTGCACGTTCCGAGCATATCGGTTTGAACTCCTAGCACATTGCCTTGGTCTTGGTTGCCCGTTCCTAGCATATTGGCTTGGCCTCCTAGCAGTTTGCCTTGGTCTTGCTTGTCTGTTCCTAGCATATTTCCTTGGTCACCCGCACGACCTTGCCCTATCCAAGCATCATTGCTTGGCGTCCTAGCACTTTGTCTTCGTCTTGGCCTATACCTTGGCTTGCCAGCACGACGTTCCAAGCTCCTAGCATCTTGGCTTAGCCTCCTACCACGTTGCCTTGGTCTTGGTTTCCCGTTCCTAGCATCATATATTGGCCTCCTAGCAGTTTTCCTTGGTCTTGCTTGTCTGTTCCTAGCGTATTTCCTTGGTCACCCGCACGACGTTGCTATATCCTAGCATCATTGCTTGGCGTCCTAGCAAGTTGCCTTGGTCTTGGCCTATGCCTTGGCTTGCGAGCACGACGTTTCAAGGTCCTAGCATATTGGCTTAGCCTCCTACCACGTTGCCTTGGTCTTGGTTTCCCGTTCCTAGCATCATGGCTTGGCCTCATAGCATATTGCTTTGGTTTTGGCCTATGCCTTGGCTTGCCCGCACGACGTTGCATGTTCCTAGCATATCAGCTTTGCCTCCTAGCACGTTGCCTTGCTCTTGGTTGCCCGTTCCTAGCATATTAGCTTGGCCTCCTAGCACGTTATCTTGGTCCTTGCCTATGCCTTGGTCGCCGGCACAACGTTGCCCGTTCCTGGCACCATGGCTTGGCGTCCTAGCACATTGCCTTTGTCTTGGCCTAAGCCTTGGCTTACCCACACGACGTTGCACGTTCCTAGCATATTGGCTTGGCCTCCTTGCACGTCGCCTTGTTCTTGGTTGCCCATTCCTAGCATCATAAGCTCGCTTCCTAGCACGTTACCTTGGTCTTGGCCTATACCTTTGCTTGCCCGCACGACGTTGGACGTTCCGAGCATATCGGTTTGGACTCCTAGTACGTTGGCTTCGTCTTGGTTGCCCGTTCCTCGCATATTGGCTTCACCTCCAAACTCGTTGCCTTTGTCTTGGTTGTCCGTTCCTAGAATATTGTCTTGGCCTCCTAGCTGGTCGCCTTGGTCTTGAACAATGCCTTGGTCGCCCGCACGATGTTGCCGTTCCTAGCTTCATGGCTTGGCGTCCTAGCACGTTGCCTTGATCTTGGCCTATGCTTTGGATTTCCAGCACGACGTTGCAAGCTCCTAGCATAATGGCTTGGCCTCCTACCACGTTGCCTTGGTCTTGGTTTCTCGTTCCCAGCATCATGGCTTGGCCTCCTAGCACATTGCCTTGGTCTTGGCCTATGCCTTGGCTTGCCCGCACGACGTTGCACGTTCCTGGCATATCTGCTTGGCTTCCTAGCACGTTCCTAGAATATCGGCTTTGCCTGCTAGCATGTTGCCTTTGTCTTGGTTGCCCGTTCCTAGTATATTAGCTTCGCCTCCTAGCACGTTGTCTTGGTCATGGCCTATGCCTTGGTCCTCCGCATGACGTTGCCCGTTCCAAGCATCATGGCTTGGCTTGCCCGCACGACGTTGCACGTCCCTAGCATATTGGCTTGGCCTCCTAGAACGTTGCCTTGATCTTGGCCTATGCCTTGGCTAGCCAGCACGACGTTGCACGTTCCAAGTATATCGGTTTGGCCTCCTAGCCTGTTGCCTTGGTCTTGGTTGCCCGTTCTTAGCATACTGGCTTGGGCTCCTAGCTCGTTGCCTTAGTCTTGGTTGTCCATTCCTAGAATATTGCCTTGGCCTCCTAGCACGTTGCCTTGGTCTTGTTGCCCGTTCCTAGCATATTGGCTTACCCTCCTAGCAGTTTGCCTTGGTCTTCCTTGTCTGTTCCTAGCATATTTCCTTGGTCACCCGCACGACCTTGCCCTATCCAAGCATCATTGCTTGGCGTCCTAGCACTTTGTCTTGGTCTTGGCCTATACCTTGGCTTGCCAGCACGACGTTCCAAGCTCCTAGCATCTTGGCTTAGCCTCCTACCACGTTGCCTTGGTCTTGGTTTCCCGTTCCTAGCATCATGGATTGGCCTCCTAGCAGTTTTCCTTGGTCTTGCTTGTCTGTTCCTATCGTATTTCCTTGGTCACCCGCATGACGTTGCGATATCCTAGCATCATTGCTTGGCGTCCTAGCAAGTTGCCTTGGTCTTGGCCTATGCCTTGGCTTGCGAGCACGACGTTTCAAGGTCCTAGCATATTGGCTTAGCCTCCTACCACGTTGCCTTGGTCTTGGTTTCCCGTTACTAGCATCATGGCTTGGCCTCATAGCATATTGCCTTGGTTTTGGCCTATGCCTTGGCTTGCCCGCACGACGTTGCACGTTCCTAGCATATCAGCTTTGCCTCCTAGCACGTTGCCGTGCTCTTGGTTGCCCATACCTAGCATATTAGCTTGGCCTCCTAGCACGTTATCTTGGTCCTTGCCTATGCCTTGGTCGCCGGCACAACGTTGCCCGTTCCTGGCACCATGGCTTGGCGTCCTAGCACATTGCCTTTGTCTTGGCCTAAGCCTTGGCTTACCCACACGACGTTGCACATTCCTAGCATATTGGCTTGGCCTCCTTGCACGTCGCCTTGTTCTTGGTTGCCCAATCCTAGCATCATAAGCTCGCTTCCTAGCACGTTACCTTGGTCTTGGCCTATACCTTTGCTTGCCCGCACGACGTTGGACGTTCCGAGCATATCGGTTTGGACTCCTAGTACGTTGGCTCCGTCTTGGTTGCCCGTTCCTCGCATATTGGCTTCACCTCCAAACTCGTTGCCTTTGTCTTGGTTGTCCGTTCCTAGAATATTGTCTTGGCCTCCTAGCTGGTCGCCTTGGTCTTGGACAATGCCTTGGTCGCCCGCACGATGTTGCCGTTCCTAGCTTCATGGCTTGGCGTCCTATCACGTTGCCTTGATCTTGGCCTATGCTTTGGATTTCCAGCACGACGTTGCAAGCTCCTAGCATAATGGCCTGGCCTCCTACCACGTTGCCTTGGTCTTGGTTTCTCGTTCCCAGCATCATGGCTTGGCCTCCTAGCACATTGCCATGGTCTTGGCCTATGCCTTGGCTTGCCCGCACGACGTTGCACGTTCCTGGCATATCGGCTTGGCTTCCTAGCACGTTCCTAGAATATCGGCTTTGCACCTTTAGCATGTTGCCTTTGTCTTGGTTGCCCGTTCCTAGTATATTAGCTTCGCCTCCTAGCACGTTGTCTTGGTCTTGGCCTATGCCTTGGTCCTCCGCATGACGTTGCCCGTTCCAAGCATCATGGCTTGGCTTGCCCGCACGACGTTGCACGTTCCTAGCATATTGGCTTGGCCTCCTAGAACGTTGCCTTGATCTTGGCCTATGCCTTGGCTAGCCAGCACGATGTTGCACGTTCCAAGTATATCTGTTTGGCCTCCTAGCCTGTTGCCTTGGTCTTGGTTGCCCGTTCCTAGCATACTGGCTTGGGCTCCTAGCTCGTTGCCTTAGTTCTGGTTGTCCGTTCCTAGAATATTGCCTTGGCCTCCTAGCAGGTTGCCTTGGTCTTCGCCTATGCCCTTGTCCTCCGCACGCCGTTGCACATTCCAAGCATATTGGCTTGGCCTCCTGGCATGGTGCCTTGGTCTTGGCCTATGCCTTGGCTTGCCCGCACGACGTTGCACGTTCCGAGCATATCGGTTTGAACTCCTAGCACGTTGCCTTGGTCTTGTTGCCCGTTCCTAGCATATTGGCTTGGCCTCCTAGCAGTTTGCCTTGGTCTTCCTTGTCTGTTCCTAGCATATTTCCTTGGTCACCCGCACGACCTTGCCCTATCCAAGCATCATTGCTTGGCGTCCTAGCACTTTTTCTTGGTCTTGGCCTATACCTTGGCTTGCCAGCACGACGTTCCAAGCTCCTAGCATCTTGGCTTAGCCTCCTACCACGTTGCCTTGGTCTTGGTTTCCCGTTCTTAGCATCATGGATTGGCATCCTAGCAGTTTTCCTTGGTCTTGCTTGTCTGTTCCTAGCGTATTTCTTTGGTCACCCGCACGACGTTGCGATATCCTTGCATCATTGCTTGGCGTCCTAGCAAGTTGCCTTGGTCTTGGCCTATGCCTTGGCTTGCGAGCACAACGTTTCAAGGTCCTAGCATATTGGCTTAGCCTCCTACCACGTTGCCATGGTCTTGGTTTCCCGTTCCTAGCATCATGGCTTGGCCTCATAGCATATTGCCTTGGTTTTGGCCTATGCCTTGGCTTGCCCACACGACGTTGCACGTTCCTAGCATATCAGCTTCGCCTCCTAGCACGTTGCCTTGCTCTTGGTTGCCCATACCTTGCAACATAACTTCGCTTCCTAGCATGTGGCCTCGGTCTTGGTCTATACCTTGGCTTGCCCGCACGACGTTGCACGTTCTAAGCATATTGGTTTGGCCTCCTAGCACGTTGGCTTCGTCTTGGTTGCCCGTTCCTTGCATATTGGCTTGGCCTCCTAGCTCGTTGTTTTTGTCTTGGTTGTCCGTTCCTACCATATTGCCTTGGCCTCCTAGCTGGTTGCCTTGGTCTTGGCCTATGCCTTGGTCGCCCGCACGACGTTGCCCGTGCCTAGCATCATGGCTTGGCGTCCTAGCACGTTGCCTTGGTCGCCCACACGACGTTGCACGTTCCTAGCATATTGGCTTGGCCTCCTTGCACGTCGCCTTGTTCTTGGTTGCCCATTCCTAGCATCATAAGCTCGCTTCCTAGCAAGTTACCTTGGTCTTGGCCTATACCTTTGCTTGCCCGCACGACGTTGGACGTTCTGAGCATATCGGTTTGGACTCTTAGTACGTTGGCTTCGTCTTGGTTGCCCGTTCCTCGCATATTGGCTTCGCCTCCAAACTCGTTGCCTTTGTCTTGGTTGTCCGTTCCTAGAATATTGTCTTGGCCTCCTAGCTGGTCGCCTTGGTCTTGGACAATGCCTTGGTCGCCCGCACGACGTTGCCCGTTCCTAGCATCATGGCTTGGCGTCCTAGCACGTTGCCTTGATCTTGGCCTATGCTTTGGCTTTCCAGCACGACGTTGCAAGCTCCTAGCATAATTGCTTGGCCTCCTACCACGTTGCCTTGGTCTTCGTTTCTCGTTCCTAGCATCATGGCTTGGCCTCCTAGCACATTGCCTTGGTCTTGGCCTATGCCTTGGCTTGCCCGCACGACGTTGCACGTTCCTGTCATATCGGCTTGGCTTCCTAGCACGTTCCTAGAATATCGGCTTTGCCTGCTAGCATGTTGCCTTGGTCTTGGTTTCCCGTTCCTAGCATCATGGCTTGGCCTCATAGCATATTGCCTTGGTTTTGGCCTATGCCTTGGCTTGCCCGCACGACGTTGCATGTTCCTAGCATATCAGCTTTGCCTCCTAGCACGTTGCCTTGCTCTTGGTTGCCCGTTCCTAGCATATTAGCTTGGCCTCCTAGCACGTTATCTTGGTCCTTGCCTATGCCTTGGTCGCCGGCACAACGTTGCCCGTTCCTGGCACCATGGCTTGGCGTCCTAGCACATTGCCTTTGTCTTGGCCTAAGCCTTGGCTTACCCACACGACGTTGCACGTTCCTAGCATATTGGCTTGGCCTCCTTGCACGTCGCCTTGTTCTTGGTTGCCCATTCCTAGCATCATAAGCTCGCTTCCTAGCACGTTACCTTGGTCTTGGCCTATACCTTTGCTTGCCCGCACGACGTTGGACGTTCCGAGCATATCGGTTTGGACTCTTAGTACGTTGGCTTCGTCTTGGTTGCCCGTTCCTCGCATATTGGTTTGGCCTCCTAGCACGTTGGCTTCGTCTTGGTTACCCGTTCCTTGCATATTGGCTTGGCCTCCTTGCTCGTTGTTTTTGTCTTGGTTGTCCGTTCCTACCATATTGCCTTGGCCTCCTAGCTGGTTGCCTTGGTCTTGGCCTATGCCTTGGTCGCCCGCACGACGTTGCCCGTGCCTAGCATCATGGCTTGGCGTCCTAGCACGTTGCCTTGGTTGCCCACACGACGTTGCACGTTCCTAGCATATTGGCTTGGCCTCCTTGCACGTCGCCTTGTTCTTGGTTGCCCATTCCTAGCATCATAAGCTCGCTTCCTAGCACGTTACCTTGGTCTTGGCCTATACCTTTGCTTGCCCGCACGACGTTGGACGTTCCGAGCATATCGGTTTGGACTCTTAGTACGTTGGCTTCGTCTTGGTTGCCCGTTCCTCGCATATTGGCTTCGCCTCCAAACTCGTTGCCTTTGTCTTGGTTGTCCGTTCCTAGAATATTCTCTTGGCCTCCTAGCTGGTCGCCTTGGTCTTGGACAATGCCTTGGTCGCCCGCACGACGTTGCCCGTTCCTAGCATCATGGCTTGGCGTCCTAGCACGTTGCCTTGATCTTGGCCTATGCTTTGGCTTTCCAGCACGACGTTGCAAGCTCCTAGCATAATGGCTTGGCCTCCTACCACGTTGCCTTGGTCTTCGTTTCTCGTTCCTAGCATCATGGCTTGGCCTCCTAGCACATTGCCTTGGTCTTGGCCTATGCCTTGGCTTGCCCGCACGACGTTGCACGTTCCTGGCATATCGGCTTGGCTTCCTAGCACGTTCCTAGAATATCGGCTTTGCCTGCTAGCATGTTGCCTTGGTCTTGGTTTCCCGTTCCTAGCATCATGGCTTGGCCTCATAGCATATTGCCTTGGTTTTGGCCTATGCCTTGGCTTGCCCGCACGACGTTGCATGTTCCTAGCATATCAGCTTTGCCTCCTAGCACGTTGCCTTGCTCTTGGTTGCCCGTTCCTAGCATATTAGCTTGGCCTCCTAGCACGTTATCTTGGTCCTTGCCTATGCCTTGGTCGCCGGCACAACGTTGCCCGTTCCTGGCACCATGGCTTGGCGTCCTAGCACATTGCCTTTTCTTGGCCTAAGCCTTGGCTTACCCACACGACGTTGCACGTTCCTAGCATATTGGCTTGGCCTCCTTGCACGTCGCCTTGTTCTTGGTTGCCCATTCCTAGCATCATAAGCTCGCTTCCTAGCACGTTACCTTGGTCTTGACCTATACCTTTGCTTGCCCGCACGACGTTGGACGTTCCTGAAAGATCTATATGCTCAAGAATCATTATTAGGATGATATTGCTAATAATATATGATCCTAAAGGGTCACACCAATAACAACTTGATAAAAATAGATTATTTATAAGAATTTGATTATTGATAAATATTTATAACTCTTATAATTAAATTGAAAGTTATTTGTTTTATGAAAATGACAATTTTCAATGTCAAGTATCAACTATATCATAAGGTATGATTTATTAAGTCATGTACATCATTTTGAACTAGTAAGACTTTTGTCTTTTAGTTAGACATGCTTCTATTATTTAAATAGGAAAGACATGCTTTAGAAGGATGTCTTGACACTATGGTTAAGCATGGGTAGGATGTCTTGACACTATGATTAATCATTAGTTGAGGTATGGACCACATGGGAAGACTAACTCAAGTAACCATATACTTGATGTATTCTCTTATTTTCTTTAAGACTCTAAAAACTTGTTAAAAAAAAATTCTAGAGAAGAATTGATACTTGCATACTCTCTTTAAGTCAAAACTTGGTTTTTGTCTTAAAGCTTAAGAGTTTAGGACTAGCATCCTTTCAAGTTGGTAATTGTTGGTGAACATCTTTGGAGGAGTTCTACTCTTGCACTCTTGCCATCTTCTTCAACGATCTAGCCTCCCAAGAGGAACCAAAAGCTACAAAGGTTGTTATTCTTTTCTTCCTATGGTTGCATAATCTTTCCATACATGTAAAATGATCCTTGGTGGGTATAAACTTGTTTTATGTTGTTCAAATCTTTATTGCTTCCGTTGCCATCTATGTATTTTAGAAACCAAATTTTTGAACTAAACCCAACAATTGGTATCAGAGCCGTTTTGCTTGCATGGTTAGATTTTAGATTATTTGGATAATCTTAGTTTTTGGAAAACATGGATAACTTTCTTTTATAAAAATATGTTCATACATGTTTTCTATGACAACTTGATAATTGTTATTATTATTTTTTTTTTGTGACCAAAAGTTTACATGCATTTTTGGTCATAAAAGTTGTCTTAGAAAAACAAAGAGTTGTTTTATGTTTATATGTATTTTTGAGTGCATAAACAAGCCATGGACCATTTGTGATGTTGTTTGTGTTGATTATTCAAAATGGTTGTAATATTTTTTTTATTCATATGGTATGTAATAATTTAATAGTTAGTTTTTCTTCTTGTTTAATTTTGTAAGTAATAGATTAGTTTTAGACTAGTTTATCTTTATATAAAATGTAACAAGATTGAAGATGGTGGCCATTTTGAAGATCCAAACTAACCCCATGGTTTTGTGAAGTTTTACAACTTCCATGGATTTTTCAACAACTTGTTACAAAGAGTTGTCTAAGCAAGTGGGAGCTTGAAGAACATCATTTAGAAGATTTGGTTCCATTTGTCCCTTTAGGAATGGACTTGGCATTTTGTGATGGCTCACAAAATGTCACTAGTTTATGGCTTGGTTTATGCACATATGCATGCTCGTGATGTTTATTTCATGTTAATATTATGCTTGATTGATAAAATGAGATTTTACATGCTAAATAATATTTTGAACATAAATATCATCACATATTTCAAAATATGACTTTTAAACTTAAGATGTATAAATTGAGACTTCAAAATAAAATAGTTTTGTTTTGAAAGCCCTATTACGACAAATTTTGAAATAATAATATTAATAAGTTTGAAATGGTGATTTTGATACTTATCCAAACTCTAAGTCTTTATAATAAAAGGAAGTGATACCATGGCTTATTGGATGCATGCAATAACGATGATATCACATGTTTTAAACTAGAATTATAAAACATTTAAATCCCTTTTAAAAACGCAAGTCTATGCCATCCAATTATAGGAACATTCTCACATCATTTGTATAAGCTTGTGGGAAGAAGGATACCTAACCGCTTGTATTATCTCTTGATGGCCGAAGTGTATTCGTGATTCCTATAACTAGTTATGGGCCGATTACACAAGTTTCTTTAATTGGATGACTTGATCGGGAATCTTTTGCGATAAAGGTTACCTAAGCATAAGAGGCCCGAGGCATAGATGGGATCAAACATGTCGATTAACAAAAGTTGTTTAGGATCCCATACAACTAGGAATTACATTTTGATGTAATTAGTAAATTGTTACTTACCTTGTTGAAATAAATAAATGGGAAAAAGGATACCTAACTATTTATTTGTTTTGCAACTTGGATCCTATACTTTAATAATTAATGTTTTAGAAACATAAGGGTATTAATTTTAAAGAATTAAATACTAAATAAAACTTTGTTAAAATTTTGTAGATGGTCCCACCTGCATCTGTCCCACATCACTCTCACATAATATCCCTACGATCTGTCCTAGAAAAGGCAAAACTTGATCATTCCAACTTTTTGGATTGGCATCGCAATCTAAGAATAGTCCTTAAACAAGAAAAGAAGGACTACATTCTTGAGGGCCCTATTCCCGAGGAACCCCACACCACTCCTAAGGTTGTACATGACTTATGGTTGAAGCATTGTGATGATTCAATCGATGTGTCATGCCTAATGCTTGCTATGATGATCCCAGACCTCCAGAAGGATCTGGAACATCACACTGCTTATGATATGATCACACACTTGAAAGAAATGTTCGATAAGCAAGCAAGAACTGAAAGCTTTGAAACTGTTCGAGGCTTGCACGGTTGCAAGATGGAAGAAACTGGGAATGTGAGCACACATGTTCTCAAGATGAAGAGCTATCTGGATCATTTGGAGAGACTTGGCTCTCCATATCCACTTGATTTGGCAACAGATGTGATCCTAAACTCTTTGCCAAAATCATATGATACCTTCATCATGAACTACAACATGAATGGTTGGGATAAACCTATCTCAGAGTTGCACTCGATGCTTCAAAACTGCCGAGAAGAACATTCCCAGGAAATCATCTCAAGTGCTCATGATAAGGGAGGGGCAAATCAAGAAGCCTAAAGGCAAGAACTCCAAAGGCAAGCCATATGTTGGCAAGGGCAAAAGGAAAATGTTTCCCCAAGCCCAACAGCCTAAGAAGAAGGAGAAAGTGGCAAAAGAAGATCCATGCTTTGAGTGTGGAGTCATTGTTCACTGGAAAAGGAATTGTCCTACTTATCTTGCGGGGTTGAAAGCTAAGAAGGCCGGAGAAGGCACTTCAGGTATATATATTTTCATGATTGAAATGGGAATCTTTACTTTTTCATCTAACACTTGGGTATTTGATACTGGGTGTGGAACTCATATTTGTAATTCGTTACGGGGGTTCGGGAAGGAGTAAATAAAGGCGAGCGACATGGTATTACACATGGGCAATGGAGCAAAAGTTGCAGTCCAAGCACTTGGAAATTTTGATTTGTGTTTACCTAATGGCCTGTATTTAAAATTAGACAATGTATGTTTGATTCCTAGTCTGACTAGGAATATTATTTCAGTGGCGCGTTTAAAACAATCTGCTTTCACTTATCAATTTGTTGATGATAATATTCACTCCTTTATGAATGGAATGTTCTATTTTGAGGCTAGGCCTATTAATGGAATTTATGAGTTAAATCTTGATTGTTCTTCAAACAATAATTCCATATATCATGCAAACACCAAAAGGGTCAAATATGATTTAAACCAAACCTATCTATGGCATTGTCGACTTGGCCATATAAACAAGAAGCGCATATCCCAACTTCAAAAGAATGGACTTTTGAAGGCAAGTGATGATGAATCATTTGATATATGCGAATCTTGCTTATGTGGAAAGATGAAAAAATCCCCTTTCTCTGGTTCTAGTGAAAGGGCAAGTGATTTGTTAGGAATCATACATATTGATGTATGTGGTCCTTTCAAAACTATGTCTAGATATGGTGAGAGATACTACATCACCTTTACTGACGACTTTAGTCGTTATGGTTATGTTTTCTTAATGAAACATAAGCATGAAGCATTTGAAAAGTTCAAATTGTTTCAAAGTGAAGCTGAAAATCAATTCAACAAGACCATTAAAATCCTTCGTTCAGATAGAGGAGGCGAGTACCTAAGCCAAGAGTTTCAAGATCATCTTAGGAGTCGTGGGATTGTCTCACAACTCACTCCACCCAGAACACCACAACATAATGGTGTATCTGAGCGGAGGAACCGAACTTTATTAGATATGGTTCGATCTATGATGAGTAGAAGTACTCTTCCTTTATCGTTTTGGAGCTATGCCCTACTCACTGCTGCTCGTATTTTGAATATGGCTCCAACTAAGAAAGTAGATAAAACACCATATGAGATCTGGAATGGAAAAGCTCCATCCTTATCTTACTTGAGGGTTTGGGGATGTGAAGCTTATGCAAGACAAGAAACTTCAAGTAAACTTGAACCAAGATCTACTAAATGCATTTTTATAGGATACCCTAAAGATTGTTTAGGTTATTACTTCTACATTCCCAGCGAGAATAATATCTTTATTTCTCGAAAAGCTGATTTCTTAGAAAGCAAGTTTCTAATGGATGAATCAAGTGGGAGGCGCGTGGAACTTGAAGAAGATCATGAACCACCGCCAGATGCATCACAAGTTGGCACTAGTTCTCAACAAGAAATTGTTGAACCTGAAAAATTAGTTGTTCATGATTCTAACGAAACACAGAGCGTTCGTAGATCTGATAGAGTTCGTCAAGAACCTAAGAAATATGGATTTCTCATTGACGAATGCTTCTTGATAGATTCTGATGAACCCATCAACTACCAGACTGCTATATCAGATTTTGAATCTGACAAATGGCTTGAAGCCATGAACGCAGAGATGCAATCCATGCATGAGAACCAAGTATGGGACTTGGTTGATCTTCCTCCCCATAGTAAGACTGTAGCGAGTAAGTGGGTTTTCAAGAAGAAAACTGACATGGATGGTAATCTACACACTTTTAAAGCAAGACTTGTTGCAAAAGGTTTCACTCAAACTCATGGTATTGACTATGACGAAACTTTTTCTCCAGTCGCTATAATTAAATCTATTAGGATACTATTTGCCATAGCTGCATACTATGACTATGAGATATGGCAAATGGATGTCAAAACCGCTTTTCTTAATGGACACTTACAAGAAGATGTCTATATGGTTCAGCCCGATGGTTTTGTCAATCAAAAGCATCCTTAATAAAGTGTGTAAGCTTAAAAGATCCATTTATGGATTGAAGCAAGCATCTCGAACATGGAATATTCGTTTCGATGATGAAATCACAAAGTATGGTTTCAGCAAGAACGAAGATGACACTTGTGTTTACAAGAAAACTAGTGGGAGCACAGTAACGTTCCTAGTCTTATATGTAGATGACATACTAATCATGGGAAATGACATTCTGACCTTGCAAGGTGTGAAGTCTTGGCTCGGAAAGTGTTTCTCAATGAAAGATCTAGGAGAGGCTGCATACATTCTTGGAATAAAGATCTATAGAGATAGATCAAAGCGATTAATAGGTTTAAGTCAAAGTGCATACATTGACAAAGTCTTGAAACGGTTCAAGATGGAACACTCTAAGCGAGGATTCGTACCAATAGCACATGGCACGATTTTGAGTTCATCTCAAAGTCCTAGCACAAAAGTTGTGCTAGAGAAGATGAGTGGCATTCCATATGCTTCGGCTATTGGATCCATCATGTATGCCATGCTATGCACTAGACCTGATGTATCGTGTGCTTTGAGTATGACGAGCAGATACCAACAAAATCCAGGAGATAGTCATTGGATAGCTGTGAAGAACATTTTCAAGTACTTACGAAGAACTAAAGATATGTTCCTCGTCTATGGAGGTATGGAAGAAGATCTTAGTGTAAAGTGTTACACAGATGCTTCTTTCCAAACAGATCGAGATGATTGTAAGTCACAATCGGGATACGTCTTCATTATCAATGGAGGTGCAGTTTCTTGGAAGAGTTCCAAGCAGAGTGTTGTAACACAGTCCACTACAGAATCAGAATATATTGCCGCTTGAAGGTTTGCAAAGGAGGCACTTGGATGAAAAAGTTCATTAAAGATCTAGGGGTTGTTCCTTCCATTCAAGATCCTCTAGAAATCTTTTGTGACAATGAAGGTGCCATTGCATTAGCCAAGGAACCCAGATCACATCAAAGAACCAGGCACATTCACCGGAGATTCAACTACATTCGGGATGAAGTTAGAAGTGGTGACATTTGTATTCGCAAAGTACACACTGATCAAAACTTGGCGGACCCATTCACGAAGCCCCTTCCACAAGCTAAACATGAGGGTCATGCTAGAGCCATAGGACTTCGCTATTCTAGTGATTGGATTTGATCTTCTTTTAGTATTGAGTAATGGAACATTGTAAGTAACAACTATTTTAATGATTGTGATATATGGGATATGATCTTTTCATTAAATATTTGTTGTGTTCTATATTAACATGTTTAATCCTCGAATAATGTAGTTATTCTAAATGTCCATAGTCAATCATTGTTGTGGGAGCAACAATGAAGTAAGACTAATATGAATTGGATTGGTTGACAAAGCGTTGCAACCAAGTTCGTAGGTACTTGTTAAAGAACAAGTATTGGACTTGACCCATTTCAAGATCACTTCATGGATCGCTATCATAAGTGATACTTGATAAAGGTATTATCTTTATATCCTTAGACCTAAGATACATATTTGGGACTTGAGTGTGGCGAATGCTATACTTTGATATGGTTAAATGCTGTTCTTTAACCAGACAGTTATAAAGGCCATTATTAGGTATAGTATGAACTACGCAAGAGGCGTATGTAGTCAAGATGGGATTTGTTCCTCTTATGTGTTGAGAGATAGACATCTAAGGCGCCTTATCAAAAGTTGAACCCTAAATGAGATTGATTGCGATCTATATCTCATATTCAACATGATGTCTGAGACAAAGGGATAATCGATAACTTACCTTGTACATCAATTGGAGCTTTGAGCTTATTGGGAATTAGATGTTGTTGAATGGCACTTCGTCGTATGTTATTGGGGGCAGTGAAATGTTGCTAGACATTCACCACTGTCTATGTCAATATATATTGAGTCTTGAGCAAGTGGGAGATTGAAAGATCTATATGCTCAAGAATCATTATTAGGATGATATTGCTAATAATATATGATCCTAAAGGGTCACACCAATAACAAGTTGATAAAAATAGATTATTTATAAGAATTTGATTATTGATAAATATTTGTAACTCTTATAATTAAATTGAAAGTTATTTGTTTTATGAAAATGACAATTTTCAATGTCAAGTATCAACTATATCATAAGGTATGATTTATTAAGTCATGTACATCATTTTGAACTAGTAAGACTTTTGTCTTTTAGTTAGACATGCTTCTATTATTTAAATAGGAAAGACATGCTATAGAAGGATGTCTTGACACTATGGTTAAGCATGGGTAGGATGTCTTGACACTATGATTAATCATTAGTTGAGGTATGGACCACATGGGAAGACTAACTCAAGTAACCATATACTTGATGTATTCTCTTATTTTCTTTAAGACACTAAAAACTTGTTAAAAAAAAAGTCTAGAGAAGAATTGATACTTGCATACTCTCTTTAAGTCAAAACTTGGTTTTTGTCTTAAAGCTTAAGAGTTTAGGACTAGCATCCTTTCAAGTTGGTAATTGTTGGTGAACATCTTTGGAGGAGTTCTACTCTTGCACTCTTGCCATCTTCTTCAACGATCTAGCCTCCCAAGAGGAACCAAAAGCTACAAAGGTTGTTATTCTTTTCTTCCTATGGTTGCATAATCTTTCCATACATGTAAAATGATCCTTGGTGGGTATAAACTTGTTTTATGTTGTTCAAATCTTTATTGCTTCCGTTGCCATCTATGTATTTTAGAAACCAAATTTTTGAACTAAACCCAACAGTTCCGAGCATATCGGTTTGGACTCCTAGTACGTTGGCTTCGTCTTGGTTGCCCGTTCCTCGCATATTGGCTTCACCTCCAAACTCGTTGCCTTTGTCCTGGTTGTCCGTTCCTAGAATATTGTCTTGGCCTCCTAGCTGGTCGCCTTGGTCTTGGACAATGCCTTGGTCGCCCGCACGATGTTGCCGTTCCTAGCTTCATGGCTTGGCGTCCTAGCACGTTGCCTTGATCTTGGCCTATGCTTTGGATTTCCAGCACGACGTTGCAAGCTCCTAGCATAATGGCTTGGCCTCCTACCACGTTGCCTTGGTCTTGGTTTCTCGTTCCCAGCATCATGGCTTGGCCTCCTAGCACATTGCCTTGGTCTTGGCCTATGCCTTGGCTTGCCCGCACGACGTTGCACGTTCCTGGCATATCGGCTTGGCTTCCTAGCACGTTCCTAGAATATCGGCTTTGCCTGCTAGCATGTTGCCTTTGTCTTGGTTGCCCGTTCCAAGTATATTAGCTTCGCCTCCTAGCACGTTGTCTTGGTCTTGGCCTATGCCTTGGTCCTCCGCATGACGTTGCCCGTTCCAAGCATCATGGCTTGGCTTGCCCGCACGACGTTGCACGTTCCTAGCATATTGGCTTGGCCTCCTAGAACGTTGCCTTGATCTTGGCCTATGCCTTGGCTAGCCAGCACGACGGTTCACGTTCCAAGTATATCGGTTTGGCCTCCTAGCCTGTTGCCTTGGTCTTGGTTGCCCGTTCCTAGCATACTGGCTTGGGCTCCTAGCTCGTTGCCTTAGTCTTGGTTGTCCGTTCCTAGAATATTGCCTTGGCCTCCTAGCAGGTTCCCTTGGTCTTCGCCTATGCCCTTGTCCTCCGCACGCTGTTGCACATTCCAAGCATATTGGCTTGGCCTCCTGGCATGGTGCCTTGGTCTTGGCCTATGCCTTGGCTTGCCCGCACGACGTTGCACGTTCCGAGCATATCGGTTTGAACTCCTAGCACGTTGCCTTGGTCTTGTTGCCCGTTCCTAGCATATTGGCTTGGCCTCCTAGCAGTTTGCCTTGGTCTACCTTGTCTGTTCCTAGCATATTTCCTTGGTCACCCGCACGACCTTGCCCTATCCAAGCATCATTGCTTGGCGTCCTAGCACTTTTTCTTGGTCTTGGCCTATACCTTGGCTTGCCAGCACGACGTTCCAAGCTCCTAGCATCTTAGCTTAGCCTCCTACCACGTTGCCTTGGTCTTGGTTTCCCGTTCCTAGCATCATGGATTGGCCTCGTAGCAGTTTTCCTTGGTCTTGCTTGTCTGTTCCTAGCGTATTTCCTTGGTCACCCGCACGACGTTGCGATATCCTAGCATCATTGCTTGGCGTCCTAGCAAGTTGCCTTGGTCTTGGCCTATGCCTTGGCTTGCGAGCACGACGTTTCAAGGTCCTAGCATATTGGCTTAGCCTCCTACCACGTTGCCTTGGTCTTGGTTTCCCGTTCCTAGCATCATGGCTTGGCCTCATAGCATATTGCCTTGGTTTTGGCCTATGCCTTGGCTTGCCCGCACGACGTTGCACGTTCCTAGCATATCAGCTTTGCCTCCTAGCACGTTGCCTTGCTCTTGGTTGCCCATACCTAGCAACATAACTTCGCTTCCTAGCATGTGGCCTCGGTCTTGGTCTATACCTTGGCTTGCCCTACCGACGTTGCACGTTCTAAGCATATTGGTTTGGCCTCCTAGCACGTTGGCTTCGTGTTGGTTGCCCGTTCCTTGCATATTGGCTTGGCCTCCTAGCTCGTTGTTTTTGTCTTGGTTGTCCGTTCCTACCATATTGCCTTGGCCTCCTAGCTGGTTGCCTTGGTCTTGGCCAATGCCTTGGTCGCCCGCACGACGTTGCCCGTGCCTAGCATCATGGCTTGGCGTCCTAGCACGTTGCCTTGGTCGCCCACACGACGTTGCACGTTCCTAGCATATTGGCTTGGCCTCCTTGCACGTCGCCTTGTTCTTGGTTGCCCATTCCTAGCATCATAAGCTCGCTTCCTAGCACGTTACCTTGGTCTTGGCCTATACCTTTGCTTGCCCGCACGACGTTGGACGATCCGAGCATATCGGTTTGGACTCTTAGTACGTTGGCTTCGTCTTGGTTGCCCGTTCCTCGAATATTGGCTTCGCCTCTAAACTCGTTGCCTTTGTCTTGGTTGTCCGTTCCTAGAATATTGTCTTGGCCTCCTAGCTGGTCGCCTTGGTCTTGGACAATGCCTTGGTCGCCCGCACGACGTTGCCCGTTCCTAGCATCATGGCTTGTCGTCCTAGCACGTTGCCTTGATCTTGGCCTATGCTTTGGCTTTCCAGCACGACGTTGCAAGCTCCTAGCATAATGGCTTGGCCTCCTACCACGTTGCCTTGGTCTTGGTTTCTCGTTCCTAGCATCATGGCTTGGCCTCCTAGCACATTGCCTTGGTCTTGGCCTATGCCTTGGCTTGCCCGCACGACGTTGCACGTTCCTGGCATATCGGCTTGGCTTCCTAGCACGTTCCTAGAATATCGGCTTTGCCTGCTAGCATGTTGCCTTGGGCTTGGTTTCCCGTTCCTAGGATCATGGCTTGGCCTCATAGCATATTGCCTTGGTTTTGGCCTATGCCTTGGCTTGCCCGCACGACGTTGCATGTTCCTAGCATATCAGCTTTGCCTCCTAGCACGTTGCCTTGCTCTTGGTTGCCCGTTCCTAGCATATTAGCTTGGCCTCCTAGCACATTATCTTGGTCCTTGCCTATGCCTTGGTCGCCGGCACAACGTTGCCCCATTCCTGGCACCATGGCTTGGCGTCCTAGCACATTGCCTTTGTCTTGGCCTAAGCCTTGGCTTACCCACACGACGTTGCACGTTCCTAGCATATTGGCTTGGCCTCCTTGCACGTCGCCTTGTTCTTGGTTGCCCATTCCTAGCATCATAAGCTCGCTTCCTAGCACGTTACCTTGGTCTTGGCCTATACCTTTGCTTGCCCGCACGACGTTGGACGTTCCGAGCATATCGGTTTGGACTCCTAGTACGTTGGCTTCGTCTTGGTTGCCCGTTCCTCGCATATTGGCTTCACCTCCAAACTCGTTGCCTTTGTCTTGGTTCTCCGTTCCTAGAATATTGTCTTGGCCTCCTAGCTGGTCGCCTTGGTCTTGGACAATGCCTTGGTCGCCCGCACGATGTTGCCGTTCCTAGCTTCATGGCTTGGCGTCCTAGCACGTTGCCTTGATCTTGGCCTATGCTTTGGATTTCCAGCACGATGTTGCAAGCTCCTAGCATAATGGCTTGGCCTCCTACCACGTTGCCTTGGTCTTGGTTTCTCGTTCCCAGCATCATGGCTTGGCGTCCTAGCACATTGCCTTGGTCTTGGCCTATGCCTTGGCTTGCCCGCACGACGTTGCACGTTCCTGGCATATCGGCTTGGCTTCCTAGCACGTTCCTAGAATATCGGCTTTGCCTGCTAGCATGTTGCCTTTGTCTTGGTTGCCCGTTCCTAGTATATTAGCTTCGCCTCCTAGCACGTTGTCTTGGTCTTGGCCTATGCCTTGGTCCTCCGCATGACGTTGCCCGTTCCAAGCATCATGGCTTGGCTTGCCCGCACGACGTTGCACGTCCCTAGCATATTGGCTTGGCCTCCTAGAACGTTGCCTTGATCTTGGCCTATGCCTTGGCTAGCCAGCACGACCTTGCACGTTCCAAGTATATCGGTTTGGCCTCCTAGCCTGTTGCCTTGGTCTTGGTTGCCCGTTCCTAGCATACGGGCTTGGGCTCCTAGCTCGTTGCCTTAGTCTTGGTTGTCCGTTCCTAGAATATTGCATTGGCCTCCTAGCAGGTTGCCTTGGTCTTCGCCTATGCCCTTGTCCCCCGCACGCCGTTGCACATTCCAAGCATATTGGCTTGGCCTCCTGGCATGGTGCCTTGGTCTGCGCCTATGCCTTGGCTTGCCCGCACGACGTTGCACGTTCCGAGCATATCTGTTTGAACTCCTAGCACGTTGCCTTGGTCTTGGTTGCCCGTTCCTAGCATATTGGCTTGGCCTCCTAGCAGTTTGCCTTGGTCTTGCTTGTCTGTTCCTAGCATATTTCCTTGGTCACCCGCACGACCTTGCCCTATCCAAGCATCATTGCTTGGCGTCCTAGCACTTTGTCTTGGTCTTGGCCTATACCTTGGCTTGCCAGCACGACGTTCCAAGCTCCTAGCATCTTGGCTTAGCCTCCTACCACGTTGCCTTGGTCTTGGTTTCCCGTTCCTAGCATCATGGATTGGCCTCCTAGCAGCTTTCCTTGGTCTTGCTTGTCTGTTCTTAGCGTATTTCCTTGGTCACCCGCACGACGTTGCGATATCCTAGCATCATTGCTTGGCGTCCTAGCAAGTTGCCTTGGTCTTGGCCTATGCCTTGGCTTGCGAGCACGACGTTTCAAGGTTCTAGCATATTGGCTTAGCCTCCTACCACGTTGCCTAGGTCTTGGTTTCCCGTTCCTAGCATCATGGCTTGGCCTCATAGCATATTGCCTTGGTTTTGGCCTATGCCTTGGCTTGCCCGCACGACGTTGCACGTTCCTAGCATATCAGCTTTGCCTCCTAGCACGTTGCCGTGCTCTTGGTTGCCCATACCTAGCAACATAACTTCGCTTCCTAGCATGTGGCCTCGGTCTTGGTCTATACCTTGGCTTGCCCTACCGACGTTGCACGTTCTAAGCATATTGGTTTGGCCTCTCACAGCCTTTCCGTTGGCTTCGTCTTGGTTGCCCGTTCCTTGCATATTGGCTTGGCCTCCTAGCTCGTTGTTTTTGTCTTGGTTGTCCGTTCCTACCATATTGCCTTGGCCTCCTAGCTGGTTGCCTTGGTCTTGGCCAATGCCTTGGTCGCCCGCACGACGTTGCCCGTGCCTAGCATCATGGCTTGGCGTCCTAGCACGTTGCCTTGGTCGCCCACACGACGTTGCACGTTCCTAGCATATTGGCTTGGCCTCCTTGCACGTCGCCTTGTTCTTGGTTGCCCATTCCTAGCATCATAAGCTCGCTTCCTAGCACGTTACCTTGGTCTTGGCCTATACCTTTGCTTGCCCGCACGACGTTGGACGTTCCGAGCATATCGGTTTGGACTCTTAGTACGTTGGCTTCGTCTTGGTTGCCCGTTCCTCGCATATTGGCTTCGCCTCCAAACTCGTTGCCTTTGTCTTGGTTGTCCGTTCCTAGAATATTGTCTTGGCCTCCTAGCTGGTCGCCTTGGTCTTGGACAATGCCTTGGTCGCCCGCACGACGTTGCCCGTTCCTAGCATCATGGCTTGTCGTCCTAGCACGTTGCCTTGATCTTGGCCTATGCTTTGGCTTTCCAGCACGACGTTGCAAGCTCCTAGCATAATGGCTTGGCCTCCTACCACGTTGCCTTGGTCTTGGTTTCTCGTTCCTAGCATCAAGGCTTGGCCTCCTAGCACATTGCCTTGGTCTTGGCCTATGCCTTGGCTTGCCCGCACGACGTTGCACGTTCCTGGCATATCGGCTTGGCTTCCTAGCACGTTCCTAGAATATCGGCTTTGCCTGCTAGCATGTTGCCTTGGGCTTGGTTTCCCGTTCCTAGGATCATGGCTTGGCCTCATAGCATATTGCCTTGGTTTTGGCCTATGCCTTGGCTTGCCCGCACGACGTTGCATGTTCCTAGCATATCAGCTTTGCCTCCTAGCACGTTGCCTTGCTCTTGGTTGCCCGTTCCTAGCATATTAGCTTGGCCTCCTAGCACATTATCTTGGTCCTTGCCTATGCCTTGGTCGCCGGCACAACGTTGCCCGTTCCTGGCACCATGGCTTGGCGTCCTAGCACATTGCCTTTGTCTTGGCCTAAGCCTTGGCTTACCCACACGACGTTGCACGTTCCTAGCATATTGGCTTGGCCTCCTTGCACGTCGCCTTGTTCTTGGTTGCCCATTCCTAGCATCATAAGCTCGCTTCCTAGCACGTTACCTTGGTCTTGGCCTATACCTTTGCTTGCCCGCACGACGTTGGACGTTAGAGCATATCGGTTTGGACTCCTAGTACGTTGGCTTCGTCTTGGTTGCCCGTTCCTCGCATATTGGCTTCACCTCAAAACTCGTTGCCTTTGTCTTGGTTGTGCGTTCCTAGAATATTGTCTTGGCCTCCTAGCTGGTCGCCTTGGTCTTGGACAATGCCTTGGTCGCCCGCACGATGTTGCCGTTCCTAGCTTCATGGCTTGGCGTCCTAGCACGTTGCCTTGATCTTGGCCTATGCTTTGGATTTCCAGCACGATGTTGCAAGCTCCTAGCATAATGGCTTGGCCTCCTACCACGTTGCCTTGGTCTTGGTTTCTCGTTCCCAGCATCATGGCTTGGCGTCCTAGCACATTGCCTTGGTCTTGGCCTATGCCTTGGCTTGCCCGCACGACGTTGCACGTTCCTGGCATATCGGCTTGGCTTCCTAGCACGTTCCTAGAATATCGGCTTTGCCTGCTAGCATGTTGCCTTTGTCTTGGTTGCCCGTTCCTAGTATATTAGCTTCGCCTCCTAGCACGTTGTCTTGGTCTTGGCCTATGCCTTGGTCCTCCGCATGACGTTGCCCGTTCCAAGCATCATGGCTTGGCTTGCCCGCACGACGTTGCACGTCCCTAGCATATTGGCTTGGCCTCCTAGAACGTTGCCTTGATCTTGGCCTATGCCTTGGCTAGCCAACACGACCTTGCACGTTCCAGGTATATCGGTTTGGCCTCCTAGCCTGTTGCCTTGGTCTTGGTTGCCCGTTCCTAGCATACTGGCTTGGGCTCCTAGCTCGTTGCCTTAGTCTTGGTTGTCCGTTCCTAGAATATTGCCTTGGCCTCCTAGCAGGTTGCCTTGGTCTTCGCCTATGCCCTTGTCCCCCGCACGCCGTTACACATTCCAAGAATATTGGCTTGGCCTCCTGGCATGGTGCCTTGGTCTTGGCCTATGCCTTGGCTTGCCCGCACGACGTTGCACGTTCCGAGCATATCGGTTTGAACTCCTAGCACGTTGCCTTGGTCTTGGTTGCCCGTTCCTAGCATATTGGCTTGGCCTCCTAGCAGTTTGCCTTGGTCTTGCTTGTCTGTTCCTAGCATATTTCCTTGGTCACCCGCACGACCTTGCCCTATCCAAGCATCATTGCTTGGCGTCCTAGCACTTTGTCTTGGTCTTGGCCTATACCTTGGCTTGCCAGCACGACGTTCCAAGCTCCTAGCATCTTGGCTTAGCCTCCTACCACGTTGCCTTGGTCTTGGTTTCCCGTTCCTAGCATCATGGATTGGCCTCTAGCGCTTTTCCTTGGTCTTGCTTGTCTGTTCCTAGCGTATTTCCTTGGTCACCCGCACGACGTTGCTATATCCTAGCATCATTGCTTGGCGTCCTAGCAAGTTGCCTTGGTCTTGGCCTATGCCTTGGCTTGCGAGCACGACGTTTCAAGGTCCTAGCATATTGGCTTAGCCTCCTACCACGTTGCCTTGGTCTTGGTTTCCCGTTCCTAGCATCATGGCTTGGCCTCATAGCATATTGCCTTGGTTTTGGCCTATGCCTTGGCTTGCCCGCACGACGTTGCATGTTCTTAGCATATCAGCTTTGCCTCCTAGCACGTTGCCTTGCTCTTGGTTGCCCGTTCCTAGCATATTAGCTTGCCCTCCTAGCACGTTATCTTGGTCCTTGCCTATGCCTTGGTCGCCGGCACAACGTTGCCCGTTCCTGGCACCATGGCTTGGCGTCCTAGCACATTGCCTTTGTCTTGGCCTAAGCCTTGGCTTACCCACACGACGTTGCACGTTCCTAGCATATTGGCTTGGCCTCCTTGCACGTCGCCTTGTTCTTGGTTGCCCATTCCTAGCATCATAAGCTCGCTTCCTAGCACGTTACCTTGGTCTTGGCCTATACCTTTGCTTGCCCGCACGACGTTGGAAGTTCCGAGCATATCGGTTTGGACTCCTAGTACGTTGGCTTCGTCTTGGTTGCCCGTTCCTCGCATATTGGCTTCAACTCCAAACTCGTTGCCTTTGTCTTGGTTGTCCGTTCCTAGAATATTGTCTTGGCCTCCTAGCTGGTCGCCTTGGTCTTGGACAATGCCTTGGTCGCCCGCACGATGTTGCCGTTCCTAGCTTCATGGCTTGGCGTCCTAGCACGTTGCCTTGATCTTGGCCTATGCTTTGGATTTCCAGCACGACGTTGCAAGCTCCTAGCATAATGGCCTGGCCTCCTACCACGTTGCCTTGGTCTTGGTTTCTCGTTCCCAGCATCATGGCTTGGCCTCCTAGCACATTGCCTTGGCCTTGGCCTATGCCTTGTCTTGCCCGCACGACGTTGCACGTTCCTGGCATATCGGCTTGGCTTCCTAGCACGTTCCTAGAATATCAGCTTTGCCTGCTAGCATGTTGCCTTTGTCTTGCTTGCCCGTTCCTAGTATATTAGCTTCGCCTCCTAGCACGTTGTCTTGGTCTTGGCCTATGCCTTGGTCCTCCGCATGACGTTGCCCGTTCCAAGCATCATGGCTTGGCTTGCCCGCACGACGTTGCACGTCCCTAGCATATTGGCTTGGCCTCCTAGAACGTTGCCTTGATCTTGGCCTATGCCTTGGCTAGCCAGCACGACCTTGCACGTTCCAAGTATATCGGTTTGGCCTCCTAGCCTGTTGCCTTGGTCTTGGTTGCCCGTTCCTAGCATACGGGCTTGGGCTCCTAGCTCGTTGCCTTAGTCTTGGTTGTCCGTTCCTAGAATATTGCATTGGCCTCCTAGCAGGTTGCCTTGGTCTTCGCCTATGCCCTTGTCCCCCGCACGCCGTTGCACATTCCAAGCATATTGGCTTGGCCTCCTGGCATGGTGCCTTGGTCTTCGCCTATGCCTTGGCTTGCCCGCACGACGTTGCACGTTCCGAGCATATCTGTTTGAACTCCTAGCACGTTGCCTTGGTCTTGGTTGCCCGTTCCTAGCATATTGGCTTGGCCTCCTAGCAGTTTGCCTTGGTCTTGCTTGTCTGTTCCTAGCATATTTCCTTGGTCACCCGCACGACCTTGCCCTATCCAAGCATCATTGCTTGGCGTCCTAGCACTTTGTCTTGGTCTTGGCCTATACCTTGGCTTGCCAGCACGACGTTCCAAGCTCCTAGCATCTTGGCTTAGCCTCCTACCACGTTGCCTTGGTCTTGGTTTCCCGTTCCTAGCATCATGGATTGGCCTCCTAGCAGCTTTCCTTGGTCTTGCTTGTCTGTTCTTAGCGTATTTCCTTGGTCACCCGCACGACGTTGCGATATCCTAGCATCATTGCTTGGCGTCCTAGCAAGTTGCCTTGGTCTTGGCCTATGCCTTGGCTTGCGAGCACGACGTTTCAAGGTTCTAGCATATTGGCTTAGCCTCCTACCACGTTGCCTAGGTCTTGGTTTCCCGTTCCTAGCATCATGGCTTGGCCTCATAGCATATTGCCTTGGTTTTGGCCTATGCCTTGGCTTGCCCGCACGACGTTGCACGTTCCTAGCATATCAGCTTTGCCTCCTAGCACGTTGCCGTGCTCTTGGTTGCCCATACCTAGCAACATAACTTCGCTTCCTAGCATGTGGCCTCGGTCTTGGTCTATACCTTGGCTTGCCCTACCGACGTTGCACGTTCTAAGCATATTGGTTTGGCCTCCTAGCACGTTGGCTTCGTCTTGGTTGCCCGTTCCTTGCATATTGGCTTGGCCTCCTAGCTCGTTGTTTTTGTCTTGGTTGTCCGTTCCTACCATATTGCCTTGGCCTCCTAGCTGGTTGCCTTGGTCTTGGCCAATGCCTTGGTCGCCCGCACGACGTTGCCCGTGCCTAGCATCATGGCTTGGCGTCCTAGCACGTTGCCTTGGTCGCCCACACGACGTTGCACGTTCCTAGCATATTGGCTTGGCCTCCTTGCACGTCGCCTTGTTCTTGGTTGCCCATTCCTAGCATCATAAGCTCGCTTCCTAGCACGTTACCTTGGTCTTGGCCTATACCTTTGCTTGCCCGCACGACGTTGGACGTTCCGAGCATATCGGTTTGGACTCTTAGTACGTTGGCTTCGTCTTGGTTGCCCGTTCCTCGCATATTGGCTTCGCCTCCAAACTCGTTGCCTTTGTCTTGGTTGTCCGTTCCTAGAATATTGTCTTGGCCTCCTAGCTGGTCGCCTTGGTCTTGGACAATGCCTTGGTCGCCCGCACGACGTTGCCCGTTCCTAGCATCATGGCTTGTCGTCCTAGCACGTTGCCTTGATCTTGGCCTATGCTTTGGCTTTCCAGCACGACGTTGCAAGCTCCTAGCATAATGGCTTGGCCTCCTACCACGTTGCCTTGGTCTTGGTTTCTCGTTCCTAGCATCAAGGCTTGGCCTCCTAGCACATTGCCTTGGTCTTGGCCTATGCCTTGGCTTGCCCGCACGACGTTGCACGTTCCTGGCATATCGGCTTGGCTTCCTAGCACGTTCCTAGAATATCGGCTTTGCCTGCTAGCATGTTGCCTTGGGCTTGGTTTCCCGTTCCTAGGATCATGGCTTGGCCTCATAGCATATTGCCTTGGTTTTGGCCTATGCCTTGGCTTGCCCGCACGACGTTGCATGTTCCTAGCATATCAGCTTTGCCTCCTAGCACGTTGCCTTGCTCTTGGTTGCCCGTTCCTAGCATATTAGCTTGGCCTCCTAGCACATTATCTTGGTCCTTGCCTATGCCTTGGTCGCCGGCACAACGTTGCCCGTTCCTGGCACCATGGCTTGGCGTCCTAGCACATTGCCTTTGTCTTGGCCTAAGCCTTGGCTTACCCACACGACGTTGCACGTTCCTAGCATATTGGCTTGGCCTCCTTGCACGTCGCCTTGTTCTTGGTTGCCCATTCCTAGCATCATAAGCTCGCTTCCTAGCACGTTACCTTGGTCTTGGCCTATACCTTTGCTTGCCCGCACGACGTTGGACGTTCCGAGCATATCGGTTTGGACTCCTAGTACGTTGGCTTCGTCTTGGTTGCCCGTTCCTCGCATATTGGCTTCACCTCAAAACTCGTTGCCTTTGTCTTGGTTGTGCGTTCCTAGAATATTGTCTTGGCCTCCTAGCTGGTCGCCTTGGTCTTGGACAATGCCTTGGTCACCCGCACGATGTTGCCGTTCCTAGCTTCATGGCTTGGCGTCCTAGCACGTTGCCTTGATCTTGGCCTATGCTTTGGATTTCCAGCACGATGTTGCAAGCTCCTAGCATAATGGCTTGGCCTCCTACCACGTTGCCTTGGTCTTGGTTTCTCGTTCCCAGCATCATGGCTTGGCGTCCTAGCACATTGCCTTGGTCTTGGCCTATGCCTTGGCTTGCCCGCACGACGTTGCACGTTCCTGGCATATCGGCTTGGCTTCCTAGCACGTTCCTAGAATATCGGCTTTGCCTGCTAGCATGTTGCCTTTGTCTTGGTTGCCCGTTCCTAGTATATTAGCTTCGCCTCCTAGCACGTTGTCTTGGTCTTGGCCTATGCCTTGGTCCTCCGCATGACGTTGCCCGTTCCAAGCATCATGGCTTGGCTTGCCCGCACGACGTTGCACGTCCCTAGCATATTGGCTTGGCCTCCTAGAACGTTGCCTTGATCTTGGCCTATGCCTTGGCTAGCCAACACGACCTTGCACGTTCCAGGTATATCGGTTTGGCCTCCTAGCCTGTTGCCTTGGTCTTGGTTGCCCGTTCCTAGCATACTGGCTTGGGCTCCTAGCTCGTTGCCTTAGTCTTGGTTGTCCGTTCCTAGAATATTGCCTTGGCCTCCTAGCAGGTTGCCTTGGTCTTCGCCTATGCCCTTGTCCCCCGCACGCCGTTACACATTCCAAGAATATTGGCTTGGCCTCCTGGCATGGTGCCTTGGTCTTGGCCTATGCCTTGGCTTGCCCGCACGACGTTGCACGTTCCGAGCATATCGGTTTGAACTCCTAGCACGTTGCCTTGGTCTTGGTTGCCCGTTCCTAGCATATTGGCTTGGCCTCCTAGCAGTTTGCCTTGGTCTTGCTTGTCTTGTTCCTAGCATATTTCCTTGGTCACCCGCACGACCTTGCCCTATCCAAGCATCATTGCTTGGCGTCCTAGCACTTTGTCTTGGTCTTGGCCTATACCTTGGCTTGCCAGCACGACGTTCCAAGCTCCTAGCATCTTGGCTTAGCCTCCTACCACGTTGCCTTGGTCTTGGTTTCCCGTTCCTAGCATCATGGATTGGCCTCCTAGCAGTTTTCCTTGGTCTTGCTTGTCTGTTCCTAGCGTATTTCCTTGGTCACCCGCACGACGTTGCTATATCCTAGCATCATTGCTTGGCGTCCTAGCAAGTTGCCTTGGTCTTGGCCTATGCCTTGGCTTGCGAGCACGACGTTTCAAGGTCCTAGCATATTGGCTTAGCCTCCTACCACGTTGCCTTGGTCTTGGTTTCCCGTTCCTAGCATCATGGCTTGGCCTCATAGCATATTGCCTTGGTTTTGGCCTATGCCTTGGCTTGCCCGCACGACGTTGCATGTTCTTAGCATATCAGCTTTGCCTCCTAGCACGTTGCCTTGCTCTTGGTTGCCCGTTCCTAGCATATTAGCTTGCCCTCCTAGCACGTTATCTTGGTCCTTGCCTATGCCTTGGTCGCCGGCACAACGTTGCCCGTTCCTGGCACCATGGCTTGGCGTCCTAGCACATTGCCTTTGTCTTGGCCTAAGCCTTGGCTTACCCACACGACGTTGCACGTTCCTAGCATATTGGCTTGGCCTCCTTGCACGTCGCCTTGTTCTTGGTTGCCCATTCCTAGCATCATAAGCTCGCTTCCTAGCACGTTACCTTGGTCTTGGCCTATACCTTTGCTTGCCCGCACGACGTTGGAAGTTCCGAGCATATCGGTTTGGACTCCTAGTACGTTGGCTTCGTCTTGGTTGCCCGTTCCTCGCATATTGGCTTCAACTCCAAACTCGTTGCCTTTGTCTTGGTTGTCCGTTCCTAGAATATTGTCTTGGCCTCCTAGCTGGTCGCCTTGGTCTTGGACAATGCCTTGGTCGCCCGCACGATGTTGCCGTTCCTAGCTTCATGGCTTGGCGTCCTAGCACGTTGCCTTGATCTTGGCCTATGCTTTGGATTTCCAGCACGACGTTGCAAGCTCCTAGCATAATGGCCTGGCCTCCTACCACGTTGCCTTGGTCTTGGTTTCTCGTTCCCAGCATCAAGGCTTGGCCTCCTAGCACATTGCCTTGGTCTTGGCCTATGCCTTGTCTTGCCCGCACGACGTTGCACGTTCCTGGCATATCGGCTTGGCTTCCTAGCACGTTCCTAGAATATCAGCTTTGCCTGCTAGCATGTTGCCTTTGTCTTGCTTGCCCGTTCCTAGTATATTAGCTTCGCCTCCTAGCACGTTGTCTTGGTCTTGGCCTATGCCTTGGTCCTCCGCATGACGTTGCCCGTTCCAAGCATCATGGCTTGGCTTGCCCGCACGACGTTGCACGTTCCTAGCATATTGGCTTGGCCTCCTAGAACGTTGCCTTGATCTTGGCCTATGCCTTGGCTAGCCAGCACGACGTTGCACGTTCCAAGTATATCGGTTTGGCCTCCTAGCCTGTTGCCTTGGTCTTGGTTGCCCGTTCCTAGCATACTGGCTTGGGCTCCTAGCTCGTTGCCTTAGTCTTGGTTGTCCGTTCCTAGAATATTGCCTTGGCCTCCTAGCAGGTTGCCTTGGTCTTCGCCTATGCCCTTGTCCTCCGCACGCCGTTGCACATTCCAAGCATATTGGCTTGGCCTCCTGGCATGGTGCCTTGGTCTTGGCCTATGCCTTGGCTTGCACACGACGTTGCACGTTCCGAGCATATCGGTTTGAACTCCTAGCACGTTGCCTTGGTCTTGGTTGCCCGTTCCTAGCATATTGGCTTGGCCTCCTAGCAGTTTGCCTTGGTCTTGCTTGTCTGTTCCTAGCATATTTCCTTGGTCACCCGCACGACCTTGCCCTATCCAAGCATCATTGCTTGGCGTCCTAGCACTTTGTCTTGGTCTTGGCCTATACCTTGGCTTGCCAGCACGACGTTCCAAGCTCCTAGCATCTTGGCTTAGCCTCCTACCACGTTGCCTTGGTCTTGGTTTCCCGTTCCTAGCATCATGGATTGGCCTCCTAGCAGTTTTCCTTCGTCTTGCTTGTCTGTTCCTAGCGTATTTCCTTGGTCACCCGCACGACGTTGCTATATCCTAGCATCATTGCTTGGCGTCCTAGCAAGTTGCCTTGGTCTTGGCCTTTGCCTTGGCTTGCGAGCAAGACGTTTCAAGGTCCTAGCATATTGGCTTAGCCTCCTACCACGTTGCCTTGGTCTTGGTTTCCCGTTCCTAGCATCATGGCTTGGCCTCATAGCATATTGCCTTGGTTTTGGCCTATGCCTTGGCTTGCCCGCACGACGTTGCATGTTCCTAGCATATCTGCTTTGCCTCCTAGCACGTTGCCTTGCTCTTGGTTGCCCGTTCCTAGCATATTAGCTTGGCCTCCTAGCACGTTATCTTGGTCCTTGCCTATGCCTTGGTCGCAGGCACAACGTTGCCCGTTCCTGGCACCATGGCTTGGCGTCCTAGCACATTGCCTTTGTCTTGGCCTAAGCCTTGGCTTACCCACACGACGTTGCACGTTCCTAGCATATTGGCTTGGCCTCCTTGCACGTCGCCTTGTTCTTGGTTGCCCATTCCTAGCATCATAAGCTCGCTTCCTAGCACGTTACCTTGGTCTTGGCCTATACCTTTGCTTGCCCACACGACGTTGGACGTTCCGAGCATATCGGTTTGGACTCCTAGTACGTTGGCTTCGTCTTGGTTGCCCGTTCCTTGCATATTGGCTTCGCCTCCAAACTCGTTGCCTTTGTCTTGGTTGTCCGTTCTTAGAATATTGTTTTGGCCTCCTAGCTGGTCGCCTTGGTCTTTGACAATGCCTTGGTCGCCCGCACGACGTTGCCCGTTCCTAGCATCATGGCTTGGCGTCCTAGCACGTTGCCTTGATCTTGGCCTATGCTTTGGCTTTCCAGCACGACGTTGCAAGCTCCTAGCATAATGGCTTGGCCTCCTACCACGTTGCCTTGGTCTTGGTTTCTCGTTCCTATCATCATGGCTTGGCCTCCTAGCACATTGCCTTGGTCTTGGCCTTTGCCTTGGCTTGCCCGCACGACGTTGCACGTTCCTGGCATATCGGCATGGCTTCCTAGCACGTTCCTAGAATATCGGCTTTGCCTGCTAGCATGTTGCCTTTGTCTTGGTTGCCCGTTCCTAGTATATTAGCTTCGCCTCCTAGCACGTTGTCTTGGTCTTGGCCTATGCCTTGGTCCTCCGCATGACGTTGCCCGTTCCAAGCATCATGGCTTGGCTTGCCCGCACGACGTTGCACGTTCCTTGCATATTGGCTTGGCCTCCTAGAACGTTGCCTTGATCTTGGCCTATGCCTTGGTCCTCCGCATGACGTTTCCCGTTCCAAGCATCATGGCTTGGCTTGCCCGCACGACGTTGCACGTTCCTAGCATATTGGCTTGGCCTCCTAGAACGTTGCCTTGATCTTGGCCTATGCCTTGGCTAGCCAGCACGACGTTGCACGTTCCAAGTATATCGGTTTGGCCTCCTAGCCTGTTGCCTTGATCTTGGTTGCCCGTTCCTAGCATACTGGCTTGGGCTCCTAGCTCGTTGCCTTAGTCTTGGTTGTCCGTTCCTAGAATATTGCCTTGGCCTCCTAGCAGGTTGCCTTGGTCTTCGCCTATGCCCTTGTCCTCCGCACGCCGTTGCACATTCCAAGCATATTGGCTTGGCCTCCTGGCATGGTGCCTTGGTCTTGGCCTATGCCTTGGCTTGCCCGCACGACGTTGCACGTTCCGAGCATATCGGTTTGAACTCCTAGCACGTTGCCTTGGTCTTGGTTGCCCGTTCCTAGCATATTGGCTTGGCCTCCTAGCAGTTTGCCTTGGTCTTGCTTGTCTGTTCCTAGCATATTTCCTTGGTCACCCGCACGACCTTACCCTATCCAAGCATCATTGCTTGGCGTCCTAGCACTTTGTCTTGGTCTTGGCCTATACCTTGGCTTGCCAGCACGACGTTCCAAGCTCCTAGCATCTTGGCTTAGCCTCCTACCACGTTGCCTTGGTCTTGGTTTCCCGTTCCTAGCATCATGGATTGGCCTCCTAGCAGTTTTCCTTGGTCTTGCTTGTCTGTTCCTAGCGTATTTCCTTGGTCACCCGCACGACGTTGCTCTATCCTAGCATCATTGCTTGGCGTCCTAGCAAGTTGCCTTGGTCTTGGCCTATGCCTTGGCTTGCGAGCACGACGTTTCAAGGGCCTAGCATATTGGCTTAGCCTCCTACCACGTTGCCTTGGTCTTGGTTTCCCGTTCCTAGCATCATGGCTTGGCCTCATAGCATATTGCCTTGGTTTTGGCCTATACCTTCGCTTGCCCGCACGACGTTGCACGTTCCTAGCATATCAGCTTTGCCTCCTAGCACGTTGCCTTGCTCTTGGTTGCCCGTTCCTAGCATATTAGCTTGGCCACCTAGCACGTTATTTTGGTCCTTACCTATGCCTTGGTCGCCCGCACAAAGTTGCCCGTTCCTGGCACCATAGCTTGGCGTCCTAGCACATTGCCTTGGTCTTGGCCTAAGCCTTGGCTTACCCACACGACGTTGCACGTTCCTAGCATATTGGCTTGGCCTCCTTGCACGTCGCCTTGTTCTTGGTTGCCCATTCCTAGCATCATAAGCTCGCTTCCTAGCACGTTACCTTGGTCTTGGCCTATACCTTCGCTTGCCCGCACGACGTTGGACGTTCCGAGCATATCGGTTTGGACTCCTAGTACGTTGGCTTCGTCTTGGTTGCCCGTTCCTCGCATATTGGATTCGCCTCCAAACTCGTTGCCTTTGTCTTGGTTGTCCGTTCCTAGAATATTGTCTTGGCCTCCTAGCTGGTCGCCTTGGTCTTGGACAATGCCTTGGTCGCCAGCACGACGTTGCCCGTTCCTAGCATCATGGCTTGGCGTCCTAGCACGTTGCCTTGGTCATGGCCTATGTCTTGGCTTGCCCGCACGACGTTGCACGCTCCAAGTATATTGCCTTGGCTTTGGTTGCCCGTTCCTAGCATCATGGCCTGACCTCCATCCACGTTGCCTTGGTCTTCGTTGTTCGTTCCTAGCATATTGGCTTAGCCTCCTAGCACGTTGCCTTGGTCTTGGTTTTCCGTTCCTAGCATATTCGCTTGGCCTATGCCTTGGTCTTGGCCTATGCCTTGGTTTCCCGTTCTTAGCATCATGGCTTGTCCTCCTAGCACATTGCCTTGGTCTTGGCCTATGCCTTGGCTTGTCTGCACGACGTTGCAAGGCCCTAGCATTTTGGCTTGGCCCCCAACCACGTTGCCTTGGTCTTGGCCTCCTAGCACATTGCCTTGGTCTTGGCCTATGCCTTGGCTTGCCCGCACGGCGTTGCACGTTCCTAGCATATCGGCTTTGCCTCTAAGCACGTTGCCTTGGTCTTGGTTGCCCGTTCCTAGCATCATAGCTTGGCCTCCTAGCACGTTGTCTTGGTCTTGGTCTTAGCCTATTCCTTGGCTTGCTGCACGACGTTGAACGTTCCTAGCATGTTGGCTTGGCCTCTAAGCACGTTGCCTTGGTCTTGGTTGCCCGTTCCTAGCATCATAGCTTGGCCTCCTAGCACGTTGTCTTGGTCTTGGTCTTGGCCTATTCCTTGGCTTGCCGCACGACGTTGAACGTTCCTAGCATATCGGTTTGGCCTCCTAGCAGGTTGACTTGGTCTTGGTTGCCCGCTCCTAGCATATTGGATTGGCCTCCTAACTCGTTGTCTTTATCTTGGTTGTCCGTTCATAGCATATTGCCTTGCCCTCCAAGCAGGTTGCCTTGGTCTTGGCTATGCCTTGGTCGCCCGCACGACATTGCCGTTTCTTGCATCATGCCTTGGCGTCCTAGCACGTTGCCTTGGTCTTGGCCAATGCCTTGGCTTTCCAGCATGACGTTGCACGCTCATGGCATATCGGCTTTTCTTCCTAGCACATGGCATGGCCCCCTAGCACATTGCCTTGGTCTTGCCTACGCCTTGGATTGCCCGCACGTGGCCTAAGCACGTGGCCTTGGTCTTGGTTTCCCGTTCCTAGCACCATAGCTTGGCCTCCTAGCACGTTGCCTTGGTTTTGGCCTATTCCTTGGCTTGCCCGCACGACGTTGCACGTTCTGAGCATATTGGATTGGCCTCCTAGCACGTTGCCTTGGTCTTGGTTTCCCGTTCCTAGCATATTGGATGAGCCCCCTAACTCGTTGCCTTTGTTTTGGTTGTCCGTTCATAGCATATTGCCTTGCCCTCCAAACAGGTTGCCTTGGTCTTGGCCTATGGCTTGGCTTGCCCGCACGACGTTGCACGTTCGGATTATATCGGTTTGTCTTTCTAGCACGTTGCCTTGGTCTTGGTTGCTCGTTCCTAGCATATTGGATTGGCCTCCTAGCTCCTTGCCTTTGTCTTGGTTGTCCGTTCATAGCATATTGCCTTTCCCTCCAAGAAGGTTGCCTTGGTCGCCCGCACGACGTTGCCCGTTCCTAGCATCATGGCTTAGCCTCATAACAGGTCCCCTTGGTCTTGGCCTATGCCTTGGCTTGCCAGCACGACGTTGCACGTTCGGAGTATATCGATTTGTCTTTCTAGCACGTTGCCTTGGTCATGGTTGCCCGTTCCTAGCATATTGGATTGGCCTCCTAGCTCGTTGCCTTTGTCTTGGTTGTCCGTTCGTAGCATATTGCCTTTCCCTCCAAGCAGGTTGCCTTGGTCGCCCGCACGACGTTGCCCGTTCCTAGCATCAATGCTTGGCGTCCTAGCACGTTGTCTTGGTCTTGGCCTATGCCTTGGCTTGCCAGCACGACGTTGCAAGCTCCTAGCATATTGGCTTGGCCTCCTACGACGTTGCCTTGGTCTTGGTTTCCCGTTCCTATAATCATGGCTTGGCCTCCTAGCACATTACCTTGGTCTTGGCCAATGCCTTGGCGTGCCCGCACGACGTTGTACGTTCCTGGCATATCGGCTTTGCTTCCTAGCACATGGCATGGCCCCCTAGCACGTTGCCTTGGTCTTGCCTACGCCTTGGCTTGCCCGCACGTGGCTTAAGCACGTGGCCTTGGTCTTGGTTTCCCGTTTCTAGCATCATAGCTTGGCCTCCTAGCACGTTGCCTTGGTCTTGGCCTATGCCTTGGCATGCCCGCACGACGTTGCACGTTCCTAGCATATTGGCTTGTCCTCCTAGCACGTTGTCTTGGTCTTGGCCTATACCCTTGTCCTCCGCACGACGTTGCACGTTCCTAGCATATTGGCTTGGCCACCTAGCACGTTGCCTTGGTTTTGGTCTATGTCTTGGTTGCCCGTTCCCAGCATCATAGCTTGGCCTCCTAGCACGTTGCCTTGGTTTTGGCCTATTCCTTGGCTTGCCCGCACGACGTTGCACGTTCTGAGCATATTGGCTTGGCCTCCTAGCACGTTGCCTTGGTCTTGGTTTCCCGTTCCTAGCATATTGGATTAGCCTCCTAACTCGTTGCCTTTGTTTTGGTTGTCCGTTCATAGCATATTGCCTTGCCCTCAAGCAGGTTGCCTTGGTCTTGGCCTATGCCTTGGCTTGCCCGTACGACGTTGCACGTTCGGAGTATATCGGTTTGTCTTTCTAGCACGTTGCCTTGGTCTTGGATGCCCGTTCCTAGCATATTGGATTGGCCTCCTAGCTCGTTTCCTTTGTCTTGGTTGTCCGTTCATAGCATATTGCCTTTCCCTCCAAGAAGGTTGCCTTGGTCGCCCGCACGACGTTGCCCGTTCCTAGCATCATGGCTTAGCCTCATAACAGGTCCCCTTGGTCTTGGCCTATGCCTTGGCTTGTCAGCACGACGTTGCACGTTCGGAGTATATCGGTTTGTATTTCTAGCACGTTGCCTTGGTCTTGGTTGCCCGTTCCTAGCATATTGGATTGGCCTCCTAGCTCGTTGCCTTTGTCTTGGTTGTACGTTCGTAGCATATTGCCTTTCCCTCCAAGCAGGTTGCCTTGGTCGCCCGCACGACGTTGCCCGTTCCTAGCATCATGGCTTGGCGTCCTAGCACGTTGTCTTGGTCTTGGCCTATGCCTTGGCTTGCCAGCACGACGTTGCAAGCTCCTAGCATATTGGCTTGACCTCCTACGACGTTGCCTTGGTCTTGGTTTCCTGTTCCCATAATCATGGCTTGGCCTCCTAGCACATTACCTTGGTCTTGGCCAATGCCTTGGCGTGCCCGCACGACGTTGTACGTTCCTGGAATATCGGCTTTGCTTCCTAGCACATGGCATGGCCCCCTAGCACATTGCCTTGGTCTTGCCTACGCCTTGGCTTGCCCGCACGTGGCCTAAGCACGTGGCCTTGGTCTTGGTTTCCCGTTCCTAGCACCATAGCTTGGCCTCCTAGCACGTTGCCTTGGTTTTGGCCTATTCCTTGGCTTGCCCGCACGACGTTGCACGTTCTGAGCATATTGGATTGGCCTCCTAGCACGTTGCCTTGGTCTTGGTTTCCCGTTCCTAGCATATTGGATGAGCCCCCTAACTCGTTGCCTTTGTTTTGGTTGTCCGTTCATAGCATATTGCCTTGCCCTCCAAACAGGTTGCCTTGGTCTTGGCCTATGGCTTGGCTTGCCCGCACGACGTTGCACGTTCGGATTATATCGGTTTGTCTTTCTAGCACGTTGCCTTGGTCTTGGTTGCTCGTTCCTAGCATATTGGATTGGCCTCCTAGCTCCTTGCCTTTGTCTTGGTTGTCCGTTCATAGCATATTGCCTTTCCCTCCAAGAAGGTTGCCTTGGTCGCCCGCACGACGTTGCCCGTTCCTAGCATCATGGCTTAGCCTCATAACAGGTCCCCTTGGTCTTGGCCTATGCCTTGGCTTGCCAGCACGACGTTGCACGTTCGGAGTATATCGATTTGTCTTTCTAGCACGTTGCCTTGGTCATGGTTGCCCGTTCCTAGCATATTGGATTGGCCTCCTAGCTCGTTGCCTTTGTCTTGGTTGTCCGTTCGTAGCATATTGCCTTTCCCTCCAAGCAGGTTGCCTTGGTCGCCCTTGCACGCACGACGTTGCCCGTTCCTAGCATCAATGCTTGGCGTCCTAGCACGTTGTCTTGGTCTTGGCCTATGCCTTGGCTTGCCAGCACGACGTTGCAAGCTCCTAGCATATTGGCTTGGCCTCCTACGACGTTGCCTTGGTCTTGGTTTCCCGTTCCTATAATCATGGCTTGGCCTCCTAGCACATTACCTTGGTCTTGGCCAATGCCTTGGCGTGCCCGCACGACGTTGTACGTTCCTGGCATATCGGCTTTGCTTCCTAGCACATGGCATGGCCCCCTAGCACGTTGCCTTGGTCTTGCCTACGCCTTGGCTTGCCCGCACGTGGCTTAAGCACGTGGCCTTGGTCTTGGTTTCCCGTTTCTAGCATCATAGCTTGGCCTCCTAGCACGTTGCCTTGGTCTTGGCCTATGCCTTGGCATGCCCGCACGACGTTGCACGTTCCTAGCATATTGGCTTGTCCTCCTAGCACGTTGTCTTGGTCTTGGCCTATACCCTTGTCCTCCGCACGACGTTGCACGTTCCTAGCATATTGGCTTGGCCACCTAGCACGTAGCCTTGGTTTTGGTCTATGTCTTGGTTGCCCGTTCCCAGCATCATAGCTTGGCCTCCTAGCACGTTGCCTTGGTTTTGGCCTATTCCTTGGCTTGCCCGCACGACGTTGCACGTTCTGAGCATATTGGCTTGGCCTCCTAGCACGTTGCCTTGGTCTTGGTTTCCCGTTCCTAGCATATTGGATTAGCCTCCTAACTCGTTGCCTTTGTTTTGGTTGTCCGTTCATAGCATATTGCCTTGCCCTCAAGCAGGTTGCCTTGGTCTTGGCCTATGCCTTGGCTTGCCCGTACGACGTTGCACGTTCGGAGTATATCGGTTTGTCTTTCTAGCACGTTGCCTTGGTCTTGGATGCCCGTTCCTAGCATATTGGATTGGCCTCCTAGCTCGTTTCCTTTGTCTTGGTTGTCCGTTCATAGCATATTGCCTTTCCCTCCAAGAAGGTTGCCTTGGTCGCCCGCACGACGTTGCCCGTTCCTAGCATCATGGCTTAGCCTCATAACAGGTCCCCTTGGTCTTGGCCTATGCCTTGGCTTGTCAGCACGACGTTGCACGTTCGGAGTATATCGGTTTGTATTTCTAGCACGTTGCCTTGGTCTTGGTTGCCCGTTCCTAGCATATTGGATTGGCCTCCTAGCTCGTTGCCTTTGTCTTGGTTGTACGTTCGTAGCATATTGCCTTTCCCTCCAAGCAGGTTGCCTTGGTCGCCCGCACGACGTTGCCCGTTCCTAGCATCATGGCTTGGCGTCCTAGCACGTTGTCTTGGTCTTGGCCTATGCCTTGGCTTGCCAGCACGACGTTGCAAGCTCCTAGCATATTGGCTTGACCTCCTACGACGTTGCCTTGGTCTTGGTTTCCTGTTCCCATAATCATGGCTTGGCCTCCTAGCACATTACCTTGGTCTTGGCCAATGCCTTGGCGTGCCCGCACGACGTTGTACGTTCCTGGAATATCGGCTTTGCTTCCTAGCACATGGCATGGCCCCCTAGCACATTGCCTTGGTCTTGCCTACGCCTTGGCTTGCCCGCACGTGGCCTAAGCACGTGGCCTTGGTCATGGTTTCCCGTTCCTAGCATCATAGCTTGGCCTCCTAGCACGTTGCCTTGGTCTTGGCCTATGCCTTGGCATGCCCACACGACGTTGCACGTTCCTAGCATATTGGCTTGTCCTCCTAGCACGTTGTCTTGGTCTTGGCCTATACCCTTGTCCTCCGCACGACGTTGCACGTTCCTAGCATATTGGCTTGACCACCTAGCACGTTGCCTTGGTTTTGGTCTATGTCTTGGTTGCCCGTTCCCAGCATCATAGCTTGGCCTCCTAGCACGTTGCCTTGGTTTTGGCCTATTCCTTGGCTTGCCCGCACGACGTTGCACGTTCTGAGCATATTGGCTTGGCCTCCTAGCACGTTGCCTTGGTCTTGGTTTCCCGTTCCTAGCATATTGGATTAGCCTCCTAACTCGTTGCCTTTGTTTTGGTTGTCCGTTCATAGCATATTGCCTTGCCCTCAAGCAGGTTGCCTTGGTCTTGGCCTATGCCTTGGCTTGCCCGTACGACGTTGCACGTTCGGAGTATATCGGTTTGTCTTTCTAGCACGTTGCCTTGGTCTTGGATGCCCGTTCCTAGCATATTGGATTGGCCTCCTAGCTCGTTTCCTTTGTCTTGGTTGTCCGTTCATAGCATATTGCCTTTCCCTCCAAGAAGGTTGCCTTGGTCGCCCGCACGACGTTGCCCGTTCCTAGCATCATGGCTTAGCCTCATAACAGGTCCCCTTGGTCTTGGCCTATGCCTTGGCTTGTCAGCACGACGTTGCACGTTCGGAGTATATCGGTTTGTATTTCTAGCACGTTGCCTTGGTCTTGGTTGCCCGTTCCTAGCATATTGGATTGGCCTCCTAGCTCGTTGCCTTTGTCTTGGTTGTACGTTCGTAGCATATTGCCTTTCCCTCCAAGCAGGTTGCCTTGGTCGCCCGCACGACGTTGCCCGTTCCTAGCATCATGGCTTGGCGTCCTAGCACGTTGTCTTGGTCTTGGCCTATGCCTTGGCTTGCCAGCACGACGTTGCAAGCTCCTAGCATATTGGCTTGACCTCCTACGACGTTGCCTTGGTCTTGGTTTCCTGTTCCCATAATCATGGCTTGGCCTCCTAGCACATTACCTTGGTCTTGGCCAATGCCTTGGCGTGCCCGCACGACGTTGTACGATCCTGGAATATCGGCTTTGCTTCCTAGCACATGGCATGGCCCCCTAGCACATTGCCTTGGTCTTGCCTACGCCTTGGCTAGCCCGCACGTGGCCTAAGCACGTGGCCTTGGTCTTGGTTTCCCGTTCCTAGCATCATAGCTTGGCCTCCTAGCACGTTGCCTTGGTCTTGGCCTATGCCTTGGCATGCCCACACGACGTTGCACGTTCCTAGCATATTGGCTTGTCCTCCTAGCACGTTGTCTTGGTCTTGGCCTATACCCTTGTCCTCCGCACGACGTTGCACGTTCCTAGCATATTGGCTTGACCACCTAGCACGTTGCCTTGGTTTTGGTCTATGTCTTGGTTGCCCTTTCCCAGCATCATAGCTTGGCCTCCTAGCACGTTGGCTTGGTTTTGGCCTATTCCTTGGCTTGCCCGCACGACGTTGCACGTTCTGAGCATATTGGCTTGGCCTCCTAGCACGTTGCCTTGGTCTTGGTTTCCCGTTCCTAGCATATTGGATTAGCCTCCTAACTCGTTACCTTTGTTTTGGTTGTCCGTTCATAGCATATTTCCTTGCCCTCAAACAGGTTGCCTTCGTCTTGGCCTATGCCTTGGCTTGCCCGTACGACGTTGCACGTTCGGAGTATATCGGTTTGTCTTTCTAGCACGTTGCCTTGGTCTTGGATGCCCGTTCCTAGCATATTGGATAGGCCTCCTAGCTCGTTTCCTTTGTCTTGGTTGTCCGTTCATAGCATATTGCCTTTCCCTCCAAGCAGGTTGCCTTGGTCGCCCGCACGACGTTGCCCGTTCCTAGCATCATGGCTTAGCCTCATAACAGGTCGCCTTGGTCTTGGCCTATGCCTTGGCTTGCCAGCACGACGTTGCACGTTCGGAGTATATCGGTTTTTCTTTCTATCACGTTGCCTTGGTCTTGGTTTCCCGTTCCTAGCATATTGGATTGGCCTCCTTTGCTCGTTGCCTTTGTCTTGGTTGTCCGTTCGTAGCATATTGACTTTCCCTCCAAGCAGGTTGCCTTGGTCGCCCGCACGACGTTGCCCGTTCCTAGCATCATGGCTTGGCGTCCTAGCACGTTGTCTTGGTCTTGGCCTATGCCTTAGCTTG
Organism: Silybum marianum; assembly: GCA_036898165.1. Classification (NCBI taxonomy): domain Eukaryota; kingdom Viridiplantae; phylum Streptophyta; class Magnoliopsida; order Asterales; family Asteraceae; genus Silybum; species Silybum marianum. Next base: position 21,140,163 of record CM072531.1, on the reverse strand, counting down.
CCAGCACGACGTTGCAAGCTAGTAGCATATTGGCTTGGCCTCCGACGACGTTGCCTTGGTCTTGGTTTCCCATTCCTATAATCATGGCTTGGCCTCTTAGCACATTACCTTGGTCTTGGCCAATGCCTTGGCTTGCCCGCACGACGTTGCACGTTCCTGGCATATCGTCTTTGCTTCCTAGCACATGGCTTGGCCTCCTAGCACATTGCCTTGGTCTTGGCCTATGCCTTGGCTTGCCCGAACGACGTTGCATGTTTCTAGCATATCGGGTTTGCCTCCTAGCACGTTGCCTTGGTCTTGTTTGTCCGTTCCTAGCATATTGGCTTAGCCTCCTAGCACGTTCCCTTGATCTTGGTTGTCCGGTCCTAGCATCATGGCTTGGCCTCCAAGCACGTTGCCTTGGTCTTGGCCTATGCCTTGGCATGCCCGCACGACGTTGCACGTTCCTAGCATATTGGCTTGGCCTCCTAGCACGTTGTCTTGGTCTTGGCCTATACCCTTGTCCTCCGCACGACGTTGCACGTTCCTAGCATATTGGCTTGGCCACCTAGCACGTTGCCTTGGTTTTGGTCTATGTCTTGGTTGCCCGTTCCCAGCATCATAGCTTGGCCTCCTAGCACATTGCCTTGGTTTTGGCCTATTCCTTGGCTTGCCGCAAGACGTTGCACGTTCCGAGCATATCGGTGTGGCCTCCTAGCACGTTTTCTTGGTCTTGGCCTATGCCTTGGCTTGCCCGCACGATGTTGCACGTTCCGAGCATGTCGGTTTGGCCTCCTAGTACGTTGCCTTGGTCTTGGTTGCCCATTTCTAGCATATTGGCCTGGCCTCCTAGCTCCTAGCTCGTTGCCTTTGTCTTGGTTGTCCGTTCCTAGCATATTGCCTTGGCCTCCTAGCAGGTTGCCTTGGTCTTGGCCTATGCCTTGGTCACCCGCACGACATGGCCCGTTCCTAGCATCATGGCTAAGCGTCCTGGCACGTTGCTTTGCTCTTAGCTTAACCCATGGCTTGCCTGCACAACGTTGTACGTTCATATCATATTGGCTTGGCCTCTTAGCATGTTGCCTTGGTCTTGATTACCCGTTTCAAGCATCATAGCTTGGCCTCCTAGCACATTGCCCTGGTTTTAGCCTATGCCTTAGCTTACCCGCATGACGTTGCACGTTCCGAGCATATCGGTTTGGCCTCCTAGCACATTGCCTTGGTCTTGGTTGCCCGTTTCTAGCATATTGGCTTGGCCTCCTAGCTAGTTGCCTTTAACTTGGTTGTCCATTCATAGCATATTGCCTTGTCCTCCAAACAGGTTGCCTTGCTCTTGGCTATGCCTTTGTCGCCCGCACGACGTTGCCCGTTCCTAGCATCATGGCTAAGCGTCCTGGCACGTTGCTTTGCTCTTAGCTTAAGCCTTGGCTTGCCCGTACAACGTTGTACGTTCCTATCATATTGGCTTGGCCTCTTAGCATGTTGCCTTGGTCTTGATTACCCGTTTCAAGCATCATAGCTTGGCCTCCTAGCACATTGCCTTGGTTTTGGCCTATGCCTTGGCTTACCCGCACGACGTTGCACGTTCCGAGCATATCGGTTTGGCCTCCTAGCACATTGCCTTGGTCTTGGTTGCCCGTTTCTAGCATATTGGCTTGGCCTCCTAGCTCGTTGCCTTTGACTTGGTTGTCCGTTCATAGCATATTGCCTTGTCCTCCAAGCAGGTTGCCTTGCTCTTGGCTATGCCTTTGTCGCCCGCACGACGTTGCCCGTTCCTAGCATCATGGCTTGGCGTCCTAGCACGTTGCCTTGGTCTTGGTTTCCCGTTCCTAGCATATTGGCCTGGCCTCCTAGTAGTTTGCCTTGGTCTTGCTTGTCCGTTCCTAGCATATTTCCATGGCCTCCATGCATGTTGCCTTAATCTTGGCCTATGCCTTGGTCTCCCGCACGACGTTGCCCTATCCTAGCATCATGTCTAGGCGTCCTCGCACGTTACCTTGCTCTTGGTTGGCTTGCTCGCACGACGTTGCATGTTCCTAGCATATTGGCTTGGCCTCTAAGCACGTTGCCTTGGTCTTGGTTGCCCATTCCTAGCATCATAGCTTGGCCTCCTAGCACGTTATCTTGGTCTTCGTCTTGGCCTATTCCTTGGCTTGCCGCACGACGTTGAACGTTCCTAGCATATTGGCTTGGCCTCTAAGCACGTTGCCTTGGTCTTGGTTGCCCGTTCCTAGCATCATAGCTTGGCCTCCTAGCACGTTGTCTTGGTCTTGGTCTTGGCCTATTCCTTGGCTTGCCGCACGACGTTGAACGTTCCTAGCATATCGGTTTGGCCTCCTAGCAGGTTGACTTGGTCTTGGTTGCCCGCTCCTAGCATATTGGATTGGCCTCCTAACTCGTTGTCTTTATCTTGGTTGTCCGTTCATAGCATATTGCCTTGCCCGCCAAGCAGGTTGCCTTTGTCTTGGCTATGCCTTGGTCGCCCGCACGACATTGCTCTTTCCTTGCATCATGCCTTGGCGTCCTAGCACGTTGCCTTGGTCTTGGCCAATGCCTTGGCTTTCCAGCATGACGTTGCACGTTCCTGGCATATCGGCTTTGCTTCCTAGCACATGGCATGGCCCCCTAGCACATTGCCTTGGTCTTGCCTACGCCTTGGCTTGCCCGCACGTGGCCTAAGCACGTGGCCTTGGTCTTGACTTCCCGTTCCTAGCATCATAGCTTGGCCTCCTAGCACGTTACCTTGGTCTTGGCCTATGCCTTGGCTTGCCCGCACGACGTTGCACGTTCCTTGCATATTGGCTTGGCCTCCTAGCACGTTGCCTTGGTCTTGGTTTCCCGTTCCAAGCATATTGGATGAGCCTCCTAACTCGTTGCCTTTGTTTTGGTTGTCCGTTCATAGCATATTGCCTTGCCCTCCTAGCAGATTGCCTTGGTCTTGGCCTATGCCTTGGCTTGCCCGCACGACGTTGCACGTTCGGATTATATCGGTTTGTCTTTCTAGCACGTTGCCTTGGTCTTGGTTGCTCGTTCCTAGCATATTGGATTGGCCTCCTAGCTCGTTGCCTTTGTCTTGGTTGTCCGTTCATAGCATATTGCCTTTCCCTCCAAGAAGGTTGCCTTGGTCGCCCGCACGACGTTGCCCGTTCCTAGCATCATGGCTTAGCCTCATAACAGGTCCCCTTGGTCTTGGCCTATGCCTTGGCTTGCCAGCACGACGTTGCACGTTCGGAGTATATCGGTTTGTCTTTCTAGCACGTTGCCTTGGTCTTGGTTTCCCGTTCCTAGCATATTGGATTGGCCTCCTTGCTCGTTGCCTTTGTCTTGGTTGTCCGTTCGTAGCATATTGCCTTTCCCTCCAAGCAGGTTGCCTTGGTCGCCCGCACGACGTTGCCCGTTCCTAGCATCATGTTTTGGCGTCCTAGCACGTTGTCTTGGTCTTGGCCTATGCCTTGGCTTGCCAGCACGACGTTGCAAGCTCCTAGCATATTGGCTTGACCTCCTACGACGTTGCCTTGGTCTTGGTTTCCCGTTCCCATAATCATGGCTTGGCGTCCTAGCACGTTGCCTTGGTCTTGGCCAATGCCTTGGCGTGCTCGCACGACGTTGTACGTTCCTGGCATATCGGCTTTGCTTCCTAGCCCATGGCATGGCCCCCTAGCACATTGCCTTGGTCTTGCCTACGCCTTGGCTTGCCCGCACGTGGCCTAAGCACGTGGCCTTGGTCTTGACTTCCCGTTCCTAGCATCATAGCTTGGCCTCCTAGCACGTTACCTTGGTCTTGGCCTATGCCTTGGCTTTCCCGCACGACGTTGCACGTTCCTTGCATATTGGCTTGGCCTCCTAGCACGTTGCCTTGGTCTTGGTTTCCCGTTCCAAGCATATTGGATGAGCCTCCTAACTCGTTGCCTTTGTTTTGGTTGTCCGTTCATAGCATATTGCCTTGCCCTCCAAGCAGGTTGCCTTGGTCTTGGCCTATGCCTTGGCTTGCCCGCACGACGTTGCACGTTCGGATTATATCGGTTTGTCTTTCTAGCACGTTGCCTTGGTCTTGGTTGCTCGTTCCTAGCATATTGGATTGGCCTCCTAGCTCGTTGCCTTTGTCTTGGTTGTCCGTTCATAGCATATTGCCTTTCCCTCCAAGAAGGTTGCCTTGGTCGCCCGCACGACGTTGCCCGTTCCTAGCATCATGGCTTAGCCTCATAACAGGTCCCCTTGGTCTTGGCCTATGCCTTGGCTTGCCAGCACGACGTTGCACGTTCGGAGTATATCGGTTTGTCTTTCTAGCACGTTGCCTTGGTCTTGGTTTCCCGTTCCTAGCATATTGGATTGGCCTCCTTGCTCGTTGCCTTTGTCTTGGTTGGTCCTCCGGTCCGTTCGTAGCATATTGCCTTTCCCTCCAAGCAGGTTGCCTTGGTCGCCCGCACGACGTTGCCCGTTCCTAGCATCATGTTTTGGCGTCCTAGCACGTTGTCTTGGTCTTGGCCTATGCCTTGGCTTGCCAGCACGACGTTGCAAGCTCCTAGCATATTGGCTTGACCTCCTACGACGTTGCCTTGGTCTTGGTTTCCCGTTCCCATAATCATGGCTTGGCGTCCTAGCACGTTGCCTTGGTCTTGGCCAATGCCTTGGCGTGCCCGCACGACGTTGTACGTTCCTGGCATATCGGCTTTGCTTCCTAGCCCATGGCATGGCCCCCTAGCACATTGCCTTGGTCTTGCCTACGCCTTGGCTTGTCCGCACGTGGCCTAAGCACGTGGCCTTGGTCTTGACTTCCTGTTCCTAGCATCATAGCTTGGCCTCCTAGCACGTTACCTTGGTCTTGGCCTATGCCTTGGCTTGCCCGCACGACGTTGCACGTTCCTTGCATATTGGCTTGGCCTCCTAGCACGTTGCCTTGGTCTTGGTTTCCCGTTCCTAGCATATTGGATGAGCCTCCTAACTCGTTGCCTTTGTTTTGGTTGTCCGTTCATAGCATATTGCCTTGCCCTCCAAGCAGATTGCCTTGGTCTTGGCCTATGCCTTGGCTTGCCCGCACGACGTTGCACGTTCGGATTATATCGGTTTGTCTTTCTAGCACGTTGCCTTGGTCTTGGTTGCTCGTTCCTAGCATATTGGATTGGCCTCCTAGCTCGTTGCCTTTGTCTTGGTTGTCCGTTCATAGCATATTGCCTTTCCCTCCAAGAAGGTTGCCTTGGTCGCCCGCACGACGTTGCCCGTTCCTAGCATCATGGCTTAGCCTCATAACAGGTCCCCTTGGTCTTGGCCTATGCCTTGGCTTGCCAGCACGACGTTGCACGTTCGGAGTATATCGGTTTGTCTTTCTAGCACGTTGCCTTGGTCTTGGTTTCCCGTTCCTAGCATATTGGATTGGCCTCCTTGCTCGTTGCCTTTGTCTTGGTTGTCCGTTCGTAGCATATTGCCTTTCCCTCCGAGCAGGTTGCCTTGGTCGCCCGCACGACATTGCCCGTTCCTTGCATCATGCCTTGGCGTCCTAGCACGTTGCCTTGGTCTTGGCCAATGCCTTGGCTTTCCAGCATGACGTTGCACGTTCATGGCATATCGACTTTGCTTCCTAGCACATGGCATGGCCCCCTAGCACATTGCCTTGGTCTTGCCTACGCCTTGGCTTGCCCGCACGTGGCCTAAGCACGTGGCCTTGGTCTTGGTTTCCCGTTCCTAGCATCATAGCTTGGCCTCCTAGCACGTTGTCTTGGTCTTGGTCTTGGCCTATTCCTTGGCTTGCCGCACGACGTTGAACGTTCCTAGCATATCGGTTTGGCCTCCTAGCAGGTTGACTTGGTCTTGGTTGCCCGCTCCTAGCATATTGGATTGGCCTCCTAACTCGTTGTCTTTATCTTGGTTGTCCGTTCATAGCATATTGCCTTGCCCGCCAAGCAGGTTGCCTTTGTCTTGGCTATGCCTTGGTCGCCCGCACGACATTGCTCTTTCCTTGCATCATGCCTTGGCGTCCTAGCACGTTGCCTTGGTCTTGCCCAATGCCTTGGCTTTCCAGCATGACGTTGCACGTTCATGGCATATCGGCTTTGCTTCCTAGCACATGGCATGGCCCCCTAGCACATTGCCTTGGTCTTGCCTACGCCTTGGCTTGCCCGCACGTGGCCTAAGCACGTGGCCTTGGTCTTGAGTTCCCGTTCCTAGCATCATAGCTTGGCCTCCTAGCACGTTGCCTTGGTCTTGGCCTATGCCTTGGCTTGCCCGCACGACGTTGCACGTTCCTTGCATATTGGCTTGGCCTCCTAGCACGTTGCCTTGGTCTTGGTTTCCCGTTCGTAGCATATTGGATGAGCCACCTAACTCGTTGCCTTTGTTTTGGTTGTCCGTTCATAGCATATTGCCTTGCCCTCCAAGCAGGTTGCCTTGGTCTTGGCCTATGCCTTGGCTTGCCCGCACGACGTTGCACGTTCGGATTATATCGGTTTGTCTTTCTAGCACGTTGCCTTGGTCTTGGTTGCTCGTTCCTAGCATATTGGATTGGCCTCCTAGCTCGTTGCCTTTGTCTTGGTTGTCCGTTCATAGCATATTGCGTTTCCCTCCAAGAAGGTTTCCTTGGTCGCCCGCACGACGTTGCCCGTTCCTAGCATCATGGCTTAGCCTCATAACAGGTCCCCTTGGTCTTGGCCTATGCCTTGGCTTGCCAGCACGACGTTGCACGTTCGGAGTATATCGGTTTGTCTTTCTAGCACGTTGCCTTGGTCTTGGTTTCCCGTTCCTAGCATATTGGATTGGCCTCCTAGCTCGTTGCCTTTGTCTTGGTTGTCCGTTCGTAGCATATTGCCTTTCCCTCCAAGCAGGTTGCCTTGGTCGCCCGCACGACGTTGCTCGTTCCTAGCATCATGTTTTAAGGCGTCTAGCACGTCCCTATTTTGTCTTGGTCTTGGCCTATGCCTTGGCTTGCCAGCACGACGTTGCAAGCTCCTAGCATATTGGCTTGACCTCCTACGATGTTGCCTTGGTCTTGGTTTCCCGTTCCCATAATCATGGCTTGGCCTCCTAGCAAATTACCTTGGTCTTGGCCAATGCCTTGGCGTGCCCGCACGACGTTGTACGTTCCTGGCATATCGGCTTTGCTTCCTAGCACATGGCATGGCCCCCTAGCACATTGCCTTGGTCTTGCCTACGCCTTGGCTTGCCCGCACGTGGCCTAAGCACGTGGCCTTGGTCTTGGTTTCCCGTTCCTAGCATCATAGCTTGGCCTCCTAGCACGTTGCCTTGGTTTTGGCCTATTCCTTGGCTTGCCCGCACGACGTTGCACGTTCTGAGCATATTGGCTTGGCCTCCTAGCACGTTGCCTTGGTCTTGGTTTCCCGTTCCTAGCATATTGGATGAGCCTCCTAACTCGTTGCCTTTGTTTTGGTTGTCCGTTCATAGCATATTGCCTTGCCCTCCAAGCAGGTTGCCTTGGTCTTGGCCTATGCCTTGGCTTGCCCGCACGGCGTTGCACGTTCGGAGTATATCGGTTTGTGTTTCTAGCACGTTGCCTTGGTCTTGGTTGCCCGTTCCTAGCATATTGGATTGGCCTCCTAGCTCGTTGCCTTTGTCTTGGTTGTCCGTTCGTAGCATATTGCCTTTCCCTCCAAGCAGGTTGCCTTGGTCGCCCGCACGACATTGCCCGTTCCTTGCATCATGCCTTGGCGTCCTAGCACGTTGCCTTGGTCTTGGCCAATGCCTTGGCTTTCTAGCATGACATTGCACGTTCATGGCATATCGGCTTTGCTTCCTAGCACATGGCATGGCCCCCTAGCACATTCCCTTGGTCTTGCCTACGCCTTGGCTTGCCCGCACGTGGCCTAAGCACGTGGCCTTGGTCTTGGTTTCCCGTTCCTAGCATCATAGCTTGGCCTCCTAGCACGTTACCTTGGTCTTGGCCTATGCCTTGGCTTGCCCGCACGACAATGCACGTTCCTTGCAAATTGGCTTGGCCTCCTAGCACGTTGCCTTGGTCTTAGTTTCCCGTTCCTAGCATATTGCATGAGCCTCCTAACTCGTTGCCTTTGTTTTGGTTGTCCGCTCATAGCATATTGCCTTGCCCTCCAAGCAGGTTGCCTTGGTCTTGGCCTATGCCTTGGCTTGCCCGCACGACGTTGCACGTTCGGATTATATCGGTTTGTCTTTCTAGCACGTTGCCTTGGTCTTGGTTGCTCGTTCCTAGCATATTGCATTGGCCTCCTAGCTCGTTGCCTTTGTCTTGGTTGTCCGTTCATAGCATATTGCCTTTCCCTCCAAGAAGGTTGCCTTGGTCGCCCACACGACGTTGCCCGTTCCTAGCATCATGGCTTAGCCTCATAACAGGTCCCCTTGGTCTTGGCCTATGCCTTGGCTTGCCAGCACGACGTTGCACGTTCGGAGTATATCGGTTTGTCTTTCTAGCACGTTGCCTTGGTCTTGGTTGCCCGTTCCTAGCATATTGGATTGGCCTCCTAGCTCGTTGCCTTTGTCTTGGTTGTCCGTTCGTAGGATATTGCCTTTCCCTCCAAGCAGGTTGCCTTGGTCGCCCGCACGACGTTGCCCGTTCCTAGCATCATGGCTTGGCGTCCTAGCACGTTGTCTTGGTCTTGGCCTATGCCTTTTCTTGCCAGCACGACGTTGCAAGCTCCTAGCATATTGGCTTGGCCTCCTACGACGTTGCCTTGGTCTTGGTTTCCCGTTACCATAATCATGGCTTCGCCTCCTAGCACGTTACCTTGGTCTTGGCCAATGCCTTGGCGTGCCCGCACGACGTTGTACTTTCCTGGCATATCGGCTTTGCTTCCTAGCACATGGCATGGCCCCCTAGCACATTGCCTTGGTCTTGCCTACGCCTTGGCTTGCCCGCACGTGGCCTAAGCACGTGGCCTTGGTCTTGGTTTCCCGTTCCTAGCATCATAGCTTGGCCTCCTAGCACGTTGCCTTGGTTTTGGCCTATTCCTTGGCTTGCCCGCACGACGTTGCACGTTCTGAGCATATTGGCTTGGCCTCTTAGCACGTTGCCTTGGTCTTGGTTTCCCGTTCCTAGCATATTAAATGAGCCTCCTAACTCGTTGCCTTTGTTTTGGTTGTCCGTTCATAGCATATTGCCTTTCCCTCCAAGCAGGTTGCCTTGGTCGCCCGCACGACGTTGCCCGTTCCTAGCATCATGGCTTAGCCTCATAACAGGTCCCCTTGGTCTTGGCCTATGCCTTGGCTTGCCAGCACGACGTTGCACGTTTGGAGTATATCGGTTTGTCTTTCTAGCACGTTGCCTTGGTCTTGGTTGCCCGTTCCTAGCATATTGGATTGGCCTCCTAGCTCGTTGCCTTTGTCTTGGTTGTCCGTTCGTAGCATATTGCCTTTCCCTCCAAGCAGGTTGCCTTGGTCGCCCGCACGACATTGCCCGTTCCTTGCATCATGCCTTGGCGTCCTAGCACGTTGCCTTGGTCTTGGCCAATGCCTTGGCTTTCCAGCATGACGTTGCACGTTCATGGCATATCGGCTTTGCTTCCTAGCACATGGCATGGCCCCCTAGCACATTCCCTTGGTCTTGCCTACGCCTTGGCTTGCCCGCACGTGGCCTAAGCACCTGGCCTTGGTCTTGGTTTCCCGTTCCTAGCATCATAGCTTGGCCTCCTAGCACGTTACCTTGGTCTTGGCCTATGCCTTGGCTTGCCCGCACGACAATGCACGTTCCTTGCAAATTGGCTTGGCCTCCTAGCACGTTGCCTTGGTCTTAGTTTCCCGTTCCTAGCATATTGCATGAGCCTCCTAACTCGTTGCCTTTGTTTTGGTTGTCCGCTCATAGCATATTGCCTTGCCCTCCAAGCAGGTTGCCTTGGTCTTGGCCTATGCCTTGGCTTGCCCGCACGACGTTGCACGTTCGGATTATATCGGTTTGTCTTTCTAGCACGTTGCCTTGGTCTTGGTTGCTCGTTCCTAGCATATTGCATTGGCCTCCTAGCTCGTTGCCTTTGTCTTGGTTGTCCGTTCATAGCATATTGCCTTTCCCTCCAAGAAGGTTGCCTTGGTCGCCCACACGACGTTGCCCGTTCCTAGCATCATGGCTTAGCCTCATAACAGGTCCCCTTGGTCTTGGCCTATGCCTTGGCTTGCCAGCACGACGTTGCACGTTCGGAGTATATCGGTTTGTCTTTCTAGCACGTTGCCTTGGTCTTGGTTGCCCGTTCCTAGCATATTGGATTGGCCTCCTAGCTCGTTGCCTTTGTCTTGGTTGTCCGTTCGTAGGATATTGCCTTTCCCTCCAAGCAGGTTGCCTTGGTCGCCCGCACGACGTTGCCCGTTCCTAGCATCATGGCTTGGCGTCCTAGCACGTTGTCTTGGTCTTGGCCTATGCCTTTTCTTGCCAGCACGACGTTGCAAGCTCCTAGCATATTGGCTTGGCCTCCTACGACGTTGCCTTGGTCTTGGTTTCCCGTTCCCATAATCATGGCTTCGCCTCCTAGCACGTTACCTTGGTCTTGGCCAATGCCTTGGCGTGCCCGCACGACGTTGTACGTTCCTGGCATATCGGCTTTGCTTCCTAGCACATGGCATGGCCCCCTAGCACATTGCCTTGGTCTTTCCTACGCCTTGGCTTGCCCGCACGTGGCCTAAGCACGTGGCCTTGGTCTTGGTTTCCCGTTCCTAGCATCATAGCTTGGCCTCCTAGCACGTTGCCTTGGTTTTGGCCTATTCCTTGGCTTGCCCGCACGACGTTGCACGTTCTGAGCATATTGGCTTGGCCTCTTAGCACGTTGCCTTGGTCTTGGTTTCCCGTTCCTAGCATATTGGATGAGCCTCCTAACTCGTTGCCTTTGTTTTGGTTGTCCGTTCATAGGATATTGCCTTGCCCTCCAAGCAGGTTGCCTTGGTCTTGGCCTATCCCTTGGCTTGCCCGCACGATGTTGCACGTTCGGAGTATATCGGTTTGTCTTTCTAGCACGTTGCCTTGGTCCTGGTTGCCCGTTCCTAGCATATTGGATTGGCCTCATAGCTCGTTGCCTTTGTCTTGGTTGTCCGTTCATAGCATATTGCCTTTCCCTCCAAGCAGGTTGCCTTGGTCGCCCGCACGACGTTGCCCGTTCCTAGCATCATGGCTTAGCCTCATAACAGGTCCCCTTGGTCTTGGCCTATGCCTTGGCTTTCCAGCACGACATTGCACGTTCGGAGTATATCGGTTTGTCTTTCTAGCACGTTGCCTTGGTCTTGGTTGCCCGTTCCTAGCATATTGGATTGGCCTCCTAGCTCGTTGCCTTGGTCTTGGTTGTCCGTTCGTAGCATATTGCCTTTCCCTCCAAGCAGGTTGCCTTGGTCGCCCGCACGACGTTGCCCGTTCCTAGCATCATGGCTTGGCGTCCTAGCACGTTGTCTTGGTCTTGGCCTATGCCTTGGCTTGCCAGCACGACGTTGCAAGCTCCTAGCATATTGGCTTGGCCTCCTACGACGTTGCCTTGGTCTTGGTTTCCCGTTCCTATAATCATGGCTTGGCCTCCTAGCACATTACCTTGGTCTTGGCCAATGCCTTGGCGTGCCCGCACGACGTTGTACATTCCTGGCATATCGTCTTTGCTTCCTAGCACATGGCTTGGCCTCCTAGCACATTGCCTTGGTCTTGGCCTATGCCTTGGCTTGCCCGAACGACGTTGCATGTTTCTAGCATATCGGGTTTGCCTCCTAGCACGTTGCCTTGGTCTTGTTTGTCTGTTCCTAGCATATTGGCTTAGCCTCCTAGCACGTTGCCTTGATCTTGGTTGTCCGGTCCTAGCATCATGGCTTGGCCTCCTAGCACGTTGCCTTGGTCTTGGCCTATGCCTTGGCATGCCCGCACGACGTTGCACGTTCCTAGCATATTGGCTTGGCCTCCTAGCACGTTGTCTTGGTCTTGGCCTATACCCTTGTCCTCCGCACGACGTTGCACGTTCCTAGCATATCGGCTTTGCTTCCTAGCACATGGCATTGCCCCCTAGCACATTGCCTTGGTCTTGCCTACGCCTTGGCTTGCCCGCACGTGGCCTAAGCACGTGGCCTAAGCACGTGGCCTTGGTCTTGGTTTCCCGTTCCTAGCATCATAGCTTGGCCTCCTAGCACGTTGCCTTGGTTTTGGCCTATTCCTTGGCTTGCCCGCACGACGTTGCACGTTCTGAGCATATTGGCTTGGCCTCTTAGCACGTTGCCTTGGTCTTGGTTTCCCGTTCCTAGCATATTGGATGAGCCTCCTAACTCGTTGCCTTTGTTTTGGTTGTCCGTTCATAGGATATTGCCTTGCCCTCCAAGCAGGTTGCCTTGGTCTTGGCCTATCCCTTGGCTTGCCCGCACGATGTTGCACGTTCGGAGTATATCGGTTTGTCTTTCTAGCACGTTGCCTTGGTCCTGGTTGCCCGTTCCTAGCATATTGGATTGGCCTCATAGCTCGTTGCCTTTGTCTTGGTTGTCCGTTCATAGCATATTGCCTTTCCCTCCAAGCAGGTTGCCTTGGTCGCCCGCACGACGTTGCCCGTTCCTAGCATCATGGCTTAGCCTCATAACAGGTCCCCTTGGTCTTGGCCTATGCCTTGGCTTTCCAGCACGACATTGCACGTTCGGAGTATATCGGTTTGTCTTTCTAGCACGTTGCCTTGGTCTTGGTTGCCCGTTCCTAGCATATTGGATTGGCCTCCTAGCTCGTTGCCTTGGTCTTGGTTGTCCGTTCGTAGCATATTGCCTTTCCCTCCAAGCAGGTTGCCTTGGTCGCCCGCACGACGTTGCCCGTTCCTAGCATCATGGCTTGGCGTCCTAGCACGTTGTCTTGGTCTTGGCCTATGCCTTGGCTTGCCAGCACGAGGTTGCAAGCTCCTAGCATATTGGCTTGGCCTCCTACCACGTTGCCTTGGTCTTGGTTTCCCGTTCCTATAATCATGGCTTGGCCTCCTAGCACATTACCTTGGTCTTGGCCAATGCCTTGGCGTGCCCGCACGACGTTGTACGTTCCTGGCATATCGTCTTTGCTTCCTAGCACATGGCTTGGCCTCCTAGCACATTGCCTTGGTCTTGGCCTATGCCTTGGCTTGCCCGAACGACGTTGCATGTTTCTAGCATATCGGGTTTGCCTCCTAGCACGTTGCCTTGGTCTTGTTTGTCTGTTCCTAGCATATTGGCTTAGCCTCCTAGCACGTTGCCTTGATCTTGGTTGTCCGGTCCTAGCATCATGGCTTGGCCTCCTAGCATGTTGCCTTGGTCTTGGCCTATGCCTTGGCATGCCCGCACGACGTTGCACGTTCCTAGCATATTGGCTTGGCCTCCTAGCACGTTGTCTTGGTCTTGGCCTATACCCTTGTTCTCCACACGACGTTGCATGTTCTGAGCATATTGGCTTGGCCACCTAGCACGTTGCCTTGGTCTTGGTATATGTCTTGGCTTGCCCGCATGACGTTGCACGTTCTGAGCATATCGGTTTGGCCTCCTAGTACGTTGCCTTGGTCTTGGTTTCCCGTTCCTAGCATATTGGCTTGGCATCCTATCCTTGGTCGCCCGTACGACGTTGCCTTATCATTGCATCATGTCTAGGCGTCCTGGCACGTTGCCTTGCTCTTGGCCTAAGCTTTGGCTTGCGCGCACGACGTTGCACGTTCCTAGCATATTGGCTTGGCCTCTCAGCACGTTGCCTTGGTCTTGGTTGCCCGTTCCTAGTATCATAGCTTGGCCTCCTAGCACGTTGCCTTGGTTTTGGCCTATTCCGTGCATAGCATATTGCCTTGCCCTTCAAGCAAGTTGCCTTGGTCTTGGCTATACCTTGGTCGCCCGCACGACGTTGCTCGTTCCTAGCATAATGGCTTGGCCTCCTACCACATTGCCTTGGTCTTGGTTTCCCGTTCCTTGCATCATGGCTTGGCCTCCTAGCACATTGCCTTGGTCTTGGCATATGCCTTGGCTTTCCCGCACGACGTTGCATGTTCCTGGCATATCGGCTTTCCTTCCTAGCACATGGCTTGTCCCCTTAGCACATTGCCTTGGTCTTGGCGTATGCCTTGGCTTGCCCGAACGACGTTGCATGTTTCTAGCATATCGGCTTTGCCTCCTAGCACGTTGCCTTGGTCTTGTCTGTCCGTTCCTAGCATATTGGCTTAGCCTCCTAGCACAGTGCCTTGGTCTTGGTTGTCCGGTCCTAGCATCATGGCTTGGCCTCCTAGCACGTTGCCTTGGTCTTAGCCTATGCCTTGGCTTACCCGCACGACGTTGCACGTTCCTAGCGTATTGGCTTGGCCTCCTAGCACGTTGTCTTGGTCTTGGCCTATACCCTTGTCCTCCGCACGAAGTTGCACCTTCCAAGCATATTGGCTTGGCCTCCTAGCACGTTGCCTTGGTCTAGGCTTATGCCTTGGCTTGCCCGAACGACGTTGCACGTTCCGAGCATATCGGTTTGGCCTCCTAGTACGTTGCTTGGACTTGGTTTCCCGTTCCTAGCATATTGGCTTGGCCTCCTAGCAGTTTGCCTTGGTCTTCCCTGTCCGTTCCTAGCATATTTCCTTGGTCTCCATGCATGTCTCCTTAATGTCGGCCTATGCCTTGTTCGCCCGCACGACGTGCCTTATCCTAGCATTTTCCCTTGACATCCTAACACGTTGCCTTGGTCTTGGCCTATGCCTTGGCTTGCCAGCACGATGTTGCAAGCTCCTAGCATATTGGCTTGGCCTCCTACCACATTGCCTTGGTCTTGGTTTCCCGTTCCTAGCATCATGGCTTGGCCTCCAAACACATTTTCTTGGTCTTCGCCTATGGATTGGCTTGCCCGCACGACGTTGCCCTATCCTAGCATCATGGCTTGGGGTCCTAAAACGTTGCCTTGGTCTTGGCCTATGCATTGGCTTGCCCGCACGACGTTGCACTTTGCTAGCATATTAGCTTGGCCTCCTAGCACGTTGTCTTGGTCTTGGAATATACCCTTGTCCTACGCACGACATTGCACGTTCCGAGAATCTCGGTTTGGCCTACTACTACGTTGCCTTGGTCTTGGTTTCCCGTTCTTAGCATCATGGCTTGGCGTCCAAGCACGTTGCCTTGGTCTTGGCCTACGCCTTGGCTTTCCAGCACGACGTTGCAAGCTGCTAGCATATTAGCTTGGCCTCCTACCACGTTGCGTTGGTCTTGGTTTTTCGTTCCTAGCATCATGGCTTGGCCTCCTAGCACATTGCCTTGGTCTTGGCCTATGCCTTGGTTGGCCCGCACGACGTTGCACGTTCCTGGCATATCGGCTTTGCTTCCTAGCACGTTCCTAACATTTCGGCTTTGCCTCCTAGCACGTTGCCTTGGTCTTGATTGCCCGTTCCTAGTATATTAGCTTCGCCTCCTCGCACATTGTCTTGGTCTTGGCTTATTCCTTGGTACTCCGCATGACGTTGCCCGTTCCAAGCATCATGCCTTGGCTTGCCCGTACGATGTTGCACGTTCGGAGTATATCGGTTTGTCTTTCTAGCACGTTGCCTTGGTCTTGGATGCCCGTTCCTAGCATATTGGATTGGCCTCCTAGCTCGTTTCCTTTGTCTTGGTTGTCCGTTCATAGCATATTGCCTTTCCCTCCAAGCAGGTTGCCTTGGTCGCCCGCACGACGTTGCCCGTTCCTAGCATCATGGCTTAGCCTCATAACAGGTCGCCTTGGTCTTGGCCTATGCCTTGGCTTGACAGCACGACGTTGCACTTTCGGAGTATATCGGTTTTTCTTTCTATCACGTTGCCTTTGTCTTGGTTGTCCGTTCGTAGCATATTGCCTTTCCCTCCAAGCAG